>JBAMJV010012729.1:0-31274 GCA_037951105.1 Echinarachnius parma
TATTTTTTATAAATGAAAGGTAAAAGTTTTAGTAGTCCATTCCACCAACAAGTTCAACAAAAATAATTTTTAAAACTCATCACCATAATAAAGTATGTGTTCATGGGTCTAAGACGTAGACATCTTGCATGGTTCTATTGTCTCCAAACGTACGCGTGTATAGAATTGGCGCACTCTCAGACCTTAGAGCATACGGAACCATGAGGCCATGTTGGTTCCGTAAGCGTCGGCGATTAATTGTAAATCGTTTATGAATTACACAACCCTTTGCAAATTGTTGGACATCTATTTAAAATCAAACAACGGTACCAAAATATATAAGACTGTGTTGTTCTTTGCCCTTTAACCATTAGAAAAACAGTGAGATGTAAAACACCCGATGGGCACGATGTCTGTAAAAAGCCAAATCGAACACGAACCGAGTCCTATTCATCACAATGAGAGCAACTTACCTTCAGGTAAACTGGATCTGGCTTCATGAACACACCCACTCCTGGTGGGGTCCCAGTCAGGATGATGTCCCCGGCATTGAGTGTCACAAACCTGCATGGAAATCAATATAGAAACCATACATATAGTGAAACCTTGTTATAACGAGCACCTCCGGCCCATTGAATTTATCTTGTTTTATCAGGGCTTAAAATAATAAAATACATGAACCTGGACCTGTGAAATAGCCCTGCTATATCAAAGCAGCGGAGGTTTCTTTCTTTAAAATAAAAATAAAAAGTTCACCTTGAAATGAATTCAATGAGTGCTTCTGTCTTGAAGATGAGCTGATCGGTGTTGCTGTCCTGCACAGTCTTTCCATTGACACGGCATCTGATACCAAGCTTATGAGGGTCTGCATAGTAGGAGACAAATATCAAGGTAGAAATGTATAAAACTGCTGAAAACTGCTTATCCGCTATAAAGGCAAATGTAATCAAATGTAAGTCATTGTAGCAGAGCTTTCAAATCTAGCAGATCCTTTGTCTAGGCAATGAACTGACAAGTACTGTACTTGAACATGGAATTATAATTATATATACATAAAACTATATTACAAGTGAACATATGGAACTATATACATATAATTATATACATATAATATCAAGATAGGTAGTAAGGGGTAAAGGTACTTGGTAGGCTCAAGTAATCCATTAACTTTATCAGATTTTTCTTAAAGTGATATTTTAGACATATCAATATCATAAGAGGATTCTTCTGATTTGTAAAAGTTTCATAAAGAAGAACACTGTTTTCCTAGTGAAAATTGATGTTAGATTTTATTACCTAGTCTGCCCATTGATTCTGACTACAATAAAAAAAAGCATTCCAGAATGCTTTTTAATTTAATCATAAATATCTCCATTATTAGGGAGACATTTGAAAAATCAGAACCCATTTCATTCCTCTGCTACTATAGGCCAATTAAACAAACAGGTACAAGAGAAGTGTGAAATCTCCAAGTAATTTTGGTTGAATTTGTTAAAGATTAAAGATTACTTTAATTCCCTTAAATACTCCATAGGAGTTATAGGTGCTATAGACGAGTGGCCAGTAAGACAGACCTGTGTGACTGAGACAGGTTAGAAGGCTATAGACAGGTGTTCATTACCTGAAATGGAGTCTTTGGTGACAATAGCAGGTCCTAGAGGGCAGAAGTCATCCATAGTCTTCCCTAGCAACCACTGCTTGCCATTCTTCTGCATCTGCCAGTCCCTGGCACTGACATCATGGGCCACTGTATAGCCAAACACATGACCCATAGCATCTGCTGCCTGTAATAATGATTAATAATAATAATAATGATGGTGATGGTGATGGTGATGGTGATGGTGATGGTGATGGTGATGATGATATTGATGATGATGATGATGATTTTTTGCTATATATATTTAGTAAATCTTACAAAGTTGGGAACATTTATCCCCCCCCCCCAAAAAAAAAAATAGAAATGGGTTTCTACAAGACTCCCAAACTTTACACATGATTATCTCTGAATTATACAAAAAGTGACTCAGCGCCCTTCTCTTTCTCAATATGAACCTTCTCGATACAAACCTTTATGTTTTTGCCGCCTTTCCCGATGACAATAGTCAGTTCCACCTCCCAGTCTAGCGCCTCTGTGATGTCTGGATAGGCGATGTCAGCCTCTGGTCCCGTGATGGCGCTGGCAAACTTGCTGAAGATGACTGGCTCTGATGGGATGGGGTAGTTCTGCTCCGTGCAGTGGTTCACGTAGTTCATGCCCACGCACAGCACTTTCTGCGGGCCGGTGATCGGAGACAGCAGTCTGATGCTCTCTCGCTTCACAATGCACCGCGAGTCTGAACTTGCAATGCTGTTAAGAAAGTTTAAGGTGATCCATTAACATTAACATTAATGAGAATTGAGAATAAGGTTTTTCAAAAAGTGATATTTGATACTAAAATCATAAACTAATATCATTGTACGATTCTTCTGAATGATAGCTTCATAGAAAAAGAACACTCTAAAATTGATGTCACTTTATTTGTCAGATTTTATCACTTAAGTACTGCTGATTCTGACTGACATTCACATGATCAAAAAAACAATTCCAGGAATGCTTTTCATTTAATTATAAATCATAGATATATCTCCATAATTAGTGGGAGAGAAAACAAACAAAATTCTAAGCCAAACAAACAGCAGATGTATTTGATTTCATTTGTATTTATGCAGTAATTGGTGGTATCATTTTCAAATTTGTGTTGACTTTTTATCGTGGTGCTAAAAACAAACAAGTAGTGTAAGTGTTTGGTAAATAACATAGGATACATCACAATCTACCAATGTAAACTAAATGGTCCAGTGCTATACACCAACATACTCCCTTACCTCCTAGCCCGGCCGATAAGGGCATCTCCTCCCTCGAGCAGCCCCACCATGCTACGGGGTATGGCCTCATCGGTACCACTCAGATCCACCACATCTCCACCGGGTTCAACCTCCACACCCACCCGAGACTTCCCCGACTCCTCGAACTGCACGAACCGCATACTCCTAATATTCGACGCAAATCTTCGGCAAAGATGAGCAGAGTTTTTTCCTACCAAATTAGATGACCGTTGACTGGTAACAAATTCCACACGTGCCAAACGTTTAACCAAACGGTTGACTGGGCCAAACATCTAGAATCTACGGAGATTAGAGCCGAAATTACGCAACATTCGGCCTCGGTTTTGTTTGTTGATAAACAAGCCTGCAGGGTTGTGCGTGGTAGAAATCCAGGGACTTCAATTCACGGGATCGCCCATGTCACGTGCATTGGTCAGGTGATATGATCCACCCTGCCTGTATATTATGCAGGACTGGTGCACTACCACCGTACACCCATCCCCCACCCCCCCCCCCCCCCCCTCCCTCCCGCCCTCCCGCTACCAATCAGTCGGCGACCATTACATGTTCAATTTTTACAGAATCATTTTAGAAATTTTACCGTAATAAATACATTTTTCTGTTTTTGTTTATATTATTCAATGTTATTTGTTCATGTTTGTTTATTTATACCATGGATGTCTCCATAGTACACTCCATGTTTATATCCCGTTTATATACCTTTGATCTTTAGTTGTTTTTGCATGCATTCATCCTTTTATTCTTTCATTCATTTGTTTGTTTATTACATAATTAATTCATTTATTAATATATTCATGCATCCATTCATCCGCCCATTCATATATCAATCTTTCTATCTATTCATCCACCCATCCATATATCCACCCCGCCATCCATCCATCCTTCTATCTATCCATCCATCCATCACTCTATCCATCCATCAATCCATTCATCCATCCATCCCTCTATCCATCCATCCATCCATCCATCCATCCATTCATCCATCCCTCTATCCATCCATCCATCCATCCCTCTATCCATCCATCCATCCATCCATCCATCAATCCATTCATCCATCCATCCCTCTATCCATCCATCCATTCATCTATCCATCCATCCCTCCATCCATCCATCCATCCATCCATCCCTCTATCCATCCATCAATCCATTCATCTATCCATCCATCCATCCATTCATCTATACATCCATCCATCCCTCTATTAATCCATCCATCCATCCCTCTATCCATCAACCCATCTATCCATTCATCCATCTATGATTTACATAGTGTATGTGTCCTTGTGGGTTTATGGAATATTTTTAAACTTTAAGATGCCTGCAAAATAAGGACACTATCTTTCAGATTCCTGAACAAAAATGAAAACTTAAGGACAATAACGTAATTATACTGTTCTTGGAACCGATATATTTAATGACGAAATAAAAAAAGCAACAAATTTATACATAGCGGCATGATCCATTAATCAATTCAGAATTGCCATCACATATTTATCATCTTTCATATTAGTTCACCATTTTAAATAGTATAATTACAATAGAGGATGAACAAATATATAGCCCATGCTGCCTTTGCAACATAACACAGCTGTATACTACTGTTGATCATGAAACTAACAAATGTGACAAAACATGAAGTGTATGGGGACCTGGAGGAGTGGAATTGTATACGTAATGTGTACATAATGGCTGCCATAATGCATTGTTCTCAAAAGAGTAGAAATCCGCATCTCATATGCAGATTGAAGTGAGTTTGTCACATGAGCAGGATAATAATATCATTGAAAAACAGGGTTTTTTTGTCGCTAAATCTAAATTAGTATTATTACAATAAACTTAGAAACGATGAATGAGGCTGTGCAAGACAGGAAAGCCTGGCGAGAGAGGATCAGAAGGGTCATGAGGGGTCACGAGAGGTCAGCTACGACCTGATCCACGTTATATAGAGACAATAATATATCAACTAATTTGTCATTCAGTTTCTCTAGCACCATAAAACGAGTTGGCATATTGAAAGAACTTTAAAACAAAGTACTATCCTAACCAATTTTATGAAAAAAATCAACATATTCCATCTCTGACACACTGATTTTATGCTGAACTAATATGACTGAATAACAACATATTTATTGAGGCCAAACACTAATGAGTATGGTATGTGATATGCTTTCTTTATCTTTCCAATGCTGATCTCGCCTCTAGCTATAATGTATTAGACTTTTGTTTGACCAGCAGTGAACCATTTGATGGACCTCAGGAGCATTACTAAGGCTCTTGTAGGCTATAGTTCACTCTCAGTGGCATAGCCAGGAATTCTCCAAGGAGGGGGATGGCTCCAACCGGCAAGCGCATAATAATAATAATAATACAGGTTACTTATATAGTGTTATTCACAACGTATCATAGCGCTTACAAATCACATAAGCGCAAGTCGCTTCAGCTGGGTTCCAGGGGGCAAAGTCCCCTGAAGATTTTGTATTTTGGTGATTCACAGCTCCCAAATCACAACTTATGGCTAATAAGCAAGCACCAAGCAAAGTAAAACAAAAATGGGCCCGAGTTGGGGGGTGGGCACAGGCCCAGGAATCTCCCCCCTCGCTACGCTACTGTTCACTATTGCACAATACATAATGTCCTGGGCTGAAAATGTAAAATGACTTCTTCTCTTAACCGGATGCCTACTAGATTTTGCATTCCCCATAGAGTTAATACAGGCGCCTCTATGTTCCTGTAGGTAATGGGTTAATAGTATGGGATTGCATGGACCTAGAAACTAATATCTTTATAAAGCACATTATGCACTAATTGTTACTGTTTGTCACGTTGGGAAATAATTTAGGATTAACCTGAAGAAAACTTTACATTTTATGATGCTGGCTATAAAACAAAACAAAAATATTATGTAACTATGTGAATGATCATACATGCAGGTTATGAAAATTCATTTTTGTTTTATAGTACAGTAATGGAAAATACTTCAAACATCATTTAAAGCTGAGAAAGGTTTTGGAATCAAAGAATCATAATGTGAAAATAGACTTACAGTGCAATTCTTAGGATTGCACTTATTTACTAGTCACATTAATAAATCACATAATTTGAATCACTTTAATTCAAAGGCAACGTACCAACGAATTCAAGCATCTAATGGCTAAGATCATTACAAATACTTATATATCATTATAACAATAACTTAGCAAGAGTACACAAATCATTCAATAAGTGACAGTCCTCTCATTAATTTCTTTAAGGTCTCAAATTATTTTCAAATCTAGTTTGAATTCTATAAGTAAAATATAAATATATGTTTTATACAAATGTTGATAACTATCATATTGTCAGATGAGAAAGAGAAGGGCCTTAAGTCCCTTTTTTATTTGAGATAATGTTTTGAAGAGCCTTGTACAATTTAGCTCTTAACTTTTGATAAATTTTCCCAAAATTAGAAATAATTGTTACTTGTATCTGAAAATTTGGCACCATGTAGAAAAGGATCAGTAACCAATTCAGGCAAAAATTGACCGTACGCCCTTCTCAAACTCACCAGACGATATGATCAATCTTTAAATTGGCAATATGATGTTATAGATGCAAAATCTGCACTGAATTTTTGTGTGATTACTTTGAAACATCTGCTTTGTTGTAGAGGCATAACAAAATATAAATAATAATCAAATGAAACAGTAAATTTACAACCTGATAAATGTACTTATCATTGACTTATAAATAGAGGTGACTTGTCATCACTGACAATGAATACAAAACTGATATAAAACCTTTCATTTTAGGGTTAATGATAATATAGTTTACTCTAAATGTTATGTTTTGTTCATAATTATGGCTATACTTACAGGTTAACCCAAGCCTCCACACTAACCTTTTTCCTTACTGGCCTGTTTGGACAAGTAAAATCATAAATTTTTTACTTTTACTTGCCAAAACAGACAGTTTACTTGACCGCTTACTTCTAAAAGAGATTTAAACCTCAGAGAATTACATTATTTTCTCATAGTTGACAAATAATTTAATTGCCTGATCAGGCAACCAAACTAGGTCATTTATGTAATTTTACTTGCCCCGGCAAATAGGGCAAGTGATAGTGTCGAGGCCTGGTTTACCCTTTAGAACAGGCCAGTCTATTTGAGGCATGATGGCCCCTTTTTCAGATCTCGACTGTGAAATGCCAGGATGCCGCACAAATTTGCATGCATGTCAATTAAACTATGTAGATAACTATGGTATTTTTTATTTTTTGTTTAATCACCCCATTTACATATAAATAATTACTAATTAATGCAAATAGGGTCATACAATTCACATTTTTGCTCATAAATCATATATTTTTGATAAAAGAACATTGGATTTCCATTACATATATTCTTTAGACCAGACAGAATAATAATTCAGCAATGACATTTGGAATAGCTTGCTTATTCCTATTCATTAGGAGCACTCAAAAGATATCAGTAACATTGGAAAACCTTGAAGAACAATTAAAGCTGCTAGCAACTATTTCCTGTCATTTTATCAACATTATCCTGAACAATTCACCATAATATTTATCATAGTTATTGGGATCTAGATCACTAGCCCTGGTTGGTTGGGCTGGTTGGGCAAGTGACATCAAACTCTACTTGTCCTCCATTGATTTTCACTTGCCCCAGCCAATCGGGCAAGCGAGTCTGCAGAACCATGGCTGTAGCAGGGCTCCACACTCACCTTTTTAGTCAGTGGCCCAGTTGGGCCAGTGAAATAGTTTATTCCCCTATTCTGGTGGCCCGAACGAAAATTTACTGGCCCAAAAATTGTATTTCATGAGTAAGCTTTTTACTTTTCAAAATATCACTCTTTCCAGATCAAACCTGTGATTACAGATGAGGCATGACATAAAAGCTACAAGATTTTTTCATTTTGTCAATGTCGGGTTGAAAATCTGCTTGCCCGATCGGGCCACCAAAATATGACTTTCATACATTTTGCTGGCCCAAGTGCAATTTCACTGGCCCCGGGCCAGCGGGCCAGTGCGAGTGTCGAGCCCTGGCTGTAGTATCTCCATAATATAATATCTCCAATCTCAGTGTCGTCTAAATCAATATTGCGCTCTAAATCCCGATCACGGGGAAAACTGTTTGATAAGTCAATCATACTTAATATGTTTGTACACACTATGAGCGCTGTTTATTTATGCAATAAATACACACATCGAAAAGACGCAAAGCACAAGTGATTACAGTATACAGGATCCTACGTGCGAATGCACAGCAACGCGTAGTGGCACTTGGCCACTAGTATCTCCATATACGCTCATCTCAATTGCACTTGAATGGTAATCTAAACAGTCTCTCACATTGGTACAGTCAAACCAGTGTAGAGTGACAACATAAGTGGCCACTGCAGACAGGTGACCTGTATAAACAGGTTCCAAACATTGGTTTTCTCTGCATGGAATCACTTTATGTGGCCACTACAGGCAGGTTGGCTGCTATACACAGGTGGCCACTATGACAGGTTTGACTGTAGTTAGTTGGACCAACTATGAGGTTGCTGTGACTATGTCTTTGGTTGCCTTGCACAAGGTGTGTTGCTTCATGTCATTCTATCGAGAACTGTCACAAGACGCGTTGCATCGTGTCATTCTATCGACGAGAACTCTTCCAGCACACTCTTCTGCTGCAGATTGCTGACACCTGAGTTGATCCTGAAGTTATCCACAACAGACCTCACCTAAAAAACAAATATAATAATACAAATAATTATAACTAGTGATTAAGTAGAGCACTGAAATAACAAAACCCTATCGTCACAAGGTAATTAATCCTGGTCCAAGCTCTTTATATTCTTCTTTTTTTTTTTACCCTGATATAACAAGGACATTTTCATGGACTCAAGGTCCTCGTTAAAATGAGGTTCCACTGTAAAAACAATGATTGTACAATGCTAAAATAATAATGATAATATTAAGTAATTAATACTGGTTATGAAATGTTTGTATCATGTGATTGTTAACCAGATTACTATGCAATCAAATAGACTACTGAAGTCCCAGTGCAAAAGATTCTTTCATGAACCAGGTAGATCCAGTCGAGTGTGCACAAAAGAACTGATCGATATCTAGCTGACAAAGGCAATATGACCGAATTGATATTAAAGGGGTCTAGTAGCATTGACAGAACTTACTTTAGAACCCTAGAGGTTCTCACATACCATGTTGTATTTTGGTACGAATAGAAGCATGGAACAGATTTCAGAATTTCAGATGTCGAGGCAACTTGAATTGTTTATCCTTTCATTTATATTAAAGTTCATTTAACCCATTGCCTACTAGAACCTGGTGGGCCCTTATTAACTATATGTACAGAATCGCAAAATCTAGAAGCCGATAGGTTAATCTGTTGTTTTTTCTCACCAGTTGTGTGAAGAAGGCAGATTCCTTTGGTTTCTCTGCGTAGCGCTCGTATTGATCCAGACTGTCTTGCAGCTTCAGAGTCAGGGTGTCGTAGTTGTTCTTCACAATAGCAAGCACCTGAAAATAATAATAATAATAATAATAAATGGTGATTATATAGCGCATTATACAGTGTTTCAATTCCCTTTACATCTTTACAATTCAAATAATTATAAACATATGTACATAAAATAATAAAATCACACTAGTCATTAATCTATACAAAATGAGAAGATACAAAACAATACATAAAAATATCATGAGCCATACCTGTTCTTCTGTGAGTGCTGTGGTTTGATTGGCTGCTGCCCACGAATCTACCTTGGGGGTGAAGTGGTTCACAATTGCTCTACAAACAACAAGAACAGAATAATAATGATAATAATAAAAATTATATATTTATAATGCGCGCACATCTGTCGTTAGACTCTTGTGGCGCACAATTATCATTATTACCCCATGTCATCTGGGCACATTTTAAACCTGCGCAGTTAACTTGTGCACTTTCTCAACAGAAAGCAAAACATTATTGCAAGGCTCGAAATTAGCACAGGCCCGATAGCCCTGGGCCACCAACAAAATTGCTGTCGGGGCAGTACAAAAATCATTTTGCTAAAATTTGGTTGCCCGACCTGGCCTCCAGAAAAAAAAAACACATAATTTTCCAATTGATGACTGAGACTTGGGTCCATAAATAGCTATGAATATCATAATTTTAAAAAAATAAAAATTTCCTTTATATTTTTAGGCCACCAGATTTTGGTTTTGGGTGACCACAATGGGATTAGGGTTAGAAAGGGTTAGAAACAATTCTTATTTTACTTGCCTGATCAGGTGACCAGAACAAAAACACACATTAATTTTGAGCACTTGTTATTGCATAAAGATAGTAAGCAAAAAGGTTGGTTTGTTTTAATTTCAGCATTTTATAAAAGTAACACGTAATCATATATACTTACAATTTACAAATATTTCAAGTACATAAAATAAGGAGCATCCAAACAAAGATGTTCAAAGATGTGAGATAAAAAAATTATTAAAAAAAACACAGGAGAAATTAATGGAGGCCTCAAGTAATGAAAACAAGCATTAAAATAACATAATTATACTGTATATATTTTCTTTTAAAATATATAATTAAGGAATGGACATATAACAAGAAAAGTACGCTCCCAGAAACAAAAGATGGTGTGCATAATTTACCTGATGTTGACGATGTTGTTTGCTAGCTTGTTGGCGGCATCTTTGTGGTCTCCATTGTTTGTTATGTGTCTTCTAGCTGCAGGAAACAGAAAAATACCATTATGTATTTGTAGAGGTAGTTGTATAATCAGAAGTTGGTGTCAAATATGCATGAAGTCTTGAAATCTTGTGCAATATGTACAGTGGCGGGGTGGATCCCCCCCCCCCAATGAGTGGTGGGGTGGACCCCCCCCCCCCCCCCCCAACGGCCTGATAAGGGTTAAAATTGGTCCATATCTCAGTCTGACCAAATTTCTAACATTACTGCAGTATCAATGCTTGAAATTAGCACATGCCTGCTTGCCCGTGCCAACTAAAAATAGCTTTGGGCCACCAAATGTCATCAAAGCCATAACTTTCTTGCCCAAATGGGCAACTAAATATAGCAGAATTGTGAAAGTTTTTCTGAAAGTTTGGGGCCATCACATTCAGGTTTTGTGGCACTAAAATGTGAAAAGTCATGTTTTAACCCATGATCAGTGCCTAAGGCCCACATATTTGTGGTTTGGTAGTCCTACACTTCAGCAAGAAGATAATAATTTTATAATGTATACAAGGAGAAAGAGCATAAATTTCTCTATTTTTAGAGCCCTATTTTGTTATTCTACCTGCTTTAGTTATTTTTTAAATGATTTTTATCATTGCGTAAATTGCTATAATTTAGAAAAATCCTTAAATTGGCAACACATTGTGATATTTTAAAAACAGATTTGGGCGTTCAAATTGGCAACTTTGCGGCAAATTACTAGATATTTTCCACCTTCTTTTATGTCTTTAATAGGTCGACAAAATTTAGGAGTTGCCAATTGGTACAGGAAAATAATGATCAATTTTGCCTTAAAATAGCGCTCGTCCTTGACTGGGCCACGGGATAGAGTGATTTTTCTAGCATTGATGTAATATCTTACCCATGATGTAGAGGTTGTCAAAGACTTGGTGCATGCGGATGACTTCGTAGTAGAGCTGGTCATAGCAGTTGGCAGAGGGCAGGAAGGTGTCTCCGTACGTGATGAACAGGTTGAACAGACTCACCACCTAGCAAAGGTCAAAGGTCAAGGAAGTTATTTTTAAAAAAAATATTCATTAGCAAATAATTATCCTGAACCCGACAAGCAAATGGAAGTGACAGAGTAATCAGCTAGTTGATTATGGTTATACAGAAGAAGAATATCAACTGAACTTGTTCACACCATATATAATTAAGTGATATTCACCATCTAGCACAGATCAAAGGTCAAGAAGTATTGCTCCTTTAAAATCATTTATTAGCAATCAATAGATAGAAGTTTTATTTCACACCTCATAAAAATATGGGATATTCATCACATAGCACTTTTACATTACAAAAATCCGGAGTTTATATCATTTTTCTGAGAAACATGACATGATGCAAGATTTTTATCACATACTGCCAACTGATTTTGACTACAATCATAAAATATCTTGAAAATTAGGAAGGCACTAAAACGTCCAAACCCATTTCATTGTTATGTTACCATACGCCAAACAACAAGGTACAAGAGAAATGTGAAAGCTCCAAGTGATTTTGGTTGAATTTGACAAAGTTAATGGATCACTCAAAAATGAAATTATGACTTACCTTGCATGCGAGTTCAAAGATGTTGTTTGATTGTAACAAGGTTGTCTCACTGGCAAGCAGGTACTTGAGTAGGCTGATTAGAGCTAGAGTATAATAGAGAGATAAATGTACATCAACTCAAGATCAGAGCTAGAGCATATCTACAGAGAGATACATCAACTCAATTCACATACATTTGCATGAAGAGAAAATGACAAATTGTTATAAATTTGTTTTAACAATGTGAAAATATGTTTTCAATGCCATAAATTGAAACACCACCCCCCAAAGCTGGTTTACTTTGTTCATTGTCAGCAACCCCCCACATATTGATAATATCATGTTGAGAACTTCTAAATTAGGAGGTATGAAGCTGACATCTAACTTTGCTCACATTATCCAAATAATTAAAGATTTAGAAAATGTACAACAAAGAGGTTTCTAATAGGTTTCTATGTACCTGTCCAGATACTTTTCCATGAGTATTGCAGGCGAACACGACACTTCTTCTGGTAACACAGCACCCTGTGAATCACACCCAGACACTTCCTGCAGGCAAACAGACAAAAATGATGCAGGTTAATACACTTCAAGTACATACATTTTAAAGTCAAATTCCATAACTTTCAATGACCATTACAACAATAATTCCATGATTTTCTTTCTGTACTTTTTGTACCAAATTAAGGTCATAAGACTCGATTTGTATTTCAGTAATGAAGAAATGCTGATGGAATTAAATTCCATGACTTTCCATGACCCATAGGATATCATTTTACAATTATCCCGACTTTCAATGCCTGGACAACAAAAAGGTTGAATCCCATGACTTTCCAGGTTTTCCATGCCCTATGTGAACCCTGTGATGCTGTCAATAGGACAACAAACAAACAACTTACCAGGGGTCACACTTAAAGGACCTATAGCGTCTAGATGGCCTTATTTTCACAATTCGGCTCTCTCTATGTAATTTGTCCTGAAGAAAAAGAATTTGGCAGTCATTTCTCATGAAATCAATACATTTTGGGGTAATTAGTAAATATCTAATTGTCCTGGGAACGCCCCTTTTAAATCACCAAAATGTGACGTCATCTACAGTACGGACTAATGAACTAAATTCTGTAGATGACGCGTCATGACGTAAGCCAATGAATTGTCAATCACATGTCAATCACGCTGCCGATTCTGGACCCTAAATGTGGGTGGGGCGTAAACTGGCTGCTAAATGAGATTTGGCATCAGAAAATTAGTCTTAAATCACTACTGTGTTTATTTTCATGGATTTTTTTTCGGCAGACCTATTTTACAAATCATCAACTATGGAATAAGTGCCAAAGTACGTTGTATTCTTTAGGTCCTTTAAATGGGAACCAAACATTGGCATTTTTACTCCCTGTTACTGATAAGTGCATAATTTCTGTTACTTTTAGCTGTTTTGACAGACCAATGGAGGCTGCCATGTTTTCCAATAATATACTGTATGAAACATCATCTATGCATGTACTATGAAAGGAGAATTATGTAACCACCAACATAGCAGCAGACCCAACAACAGTGGTTACATAACCTGCTTTTGTTAGTGCACGCTTGGGTGACGTTTCATGCAGTACCGTTATTAATTTTGGAAAGGGAAAATTACAAGACCAAAATACAGATTAATCATACTCACAGATATAGTTCTTGTGGTAGGTTCTTCATCATGTGACTCATAATAAACTCCACCATCAAATCTGCAAGGGTACACAAACAATACTGCTGTCAGAATTCTCAATTAAAAGGGATCTGTCAAAATCCTCAAAACTTACTAGGAACTTTAGCGGTTTTCACATACCTAGTTGTATTCGTATCACCAATGGAAGCATGGAACACGTTTTGGTTTTCCCAATTTCTCTTTGTTATAAAGATATCTATGTTTGAAGTGTTCAGTTTTATAATTATTTACTGGACAGCTATAACTGGATACAATGTCAGTGCAATGAGTTTAGCAAATATCACTTTGCATTTTGCGCTCACTACTCGGTCATATGATATTCATTTACCAGGGAATTTTCACACATCACTCAGTGGGCATATCAGGTGCTAATTCACCCCGAGTCCACATGTATTATTTTGTTTATTGATTGAAAGACTCACCTAGTAAAGCACAGGCAAGAGGTCTCAATGGAAGATCTTTCTCAGCAGGCTGCTTCCTGTGCCTCATGGGCTGATAAAAGCAACATCAAAAGCAAATAAAACAGTAATGGTAAAACTGCATTATAGTAGTTGCCTTTATCATTGAAAACTAATAGTTATCATCCTACTATCCTCACTAGAAGATCTTTCTCAGCAGATTGCTTCCTGTGCCTCATGGGCTGATAAAGGCAACATCAAAGGCAAAGAAAAGTATTGGTAGAACTTAATTATAGTTGCTTTTTATCATTGAAAACTAATTGTTATCAGTCTACCATCCTCATTGATCTTTCATTGATAGGTTTCGTTCAGGGGAGATGATCAATTAATTAATTTCTAAAATAACTGATAATGGTTCAACTGACTCTAAATGGAGTTTCTAGAGATAAATATGATAAGGATTTCCTATAAAGTGGAGATGGTGAATCGAGACAGTGCAACCACTGTTGGAACAGAAATGGATTTGCGGTCTTTTCACAAATACACATAGATGGGTTAGTTTCAAGTTTATTTTCCATTAAAAAAAAAAAAAAATCATATACAATAAATCAATCACAAACACAATTCACAAAGTAAACAAAAGGAATAATAGAAGTGTACATGTTATATTTTGTTTGCGTAACAAAAAATATTACTTATATTATTCTTGATTAAGTAACAAGGAATTATATGAAATCATATCATACAATCAAAATCAATACAAAGAAAAAAATGTTGCTGTATATTCATTTTCAAGTGAAAATGGACGTATCCACTAAAAATGAAGATTTCCAACATAACATTTGATGACTTACCGCTTGGTGCAGCGGAACTCTGAAGGTGAGGTTGGCATCATGGAGGAAGGAGTTAGCATACTGGTCCTGCACAAACAGACACACACAATAGCAGTTACAGTCAGACATTAAAGGGCAATGAAACCCAAGCAAAATGTTGCTTTCATAGACTTGAAGAGATTAAGAAGAATAATCTCTGAAAGTTAGAGCATAATCAGGTAAGAAACAAGGAAACTACGGCTCTTTGAAGATGTCCATTTATTCCTATGGGGAACTCAAATTGGCAACGCACTCTGATAAGTGTGTGGACAACTCCCCATATGTTTTGTACATAAATGTTCCCATTTTTACAGTTTTCTTCATAGTCACATTTTTCCATTCCCCCAACTCATGATATGTTATGTATACAAGCATTCTACAAACATATGTTGAACTCGAACGAAGGGTAAACATAAATTTTGAGAAAATTGAACAAAACTTAAATTTTGTGTACAAAATGTATGGGGAGTTGTCCACAACTTTGCCAGAGTGCGTTGCCAATTTGAGTCACTCAAAGAAATACATGGCTCTTTTCAAAGAGCCATAGTTTTCTTATTTCTTGACCGATTGTGCTCAAATTTTCAGAGACTATTCATTATATTTAGTGTCTTATAGTGCTTACAACAATTTGTCTGGATTTCATTGTCCTTTAACTTAACAGATAAGATTTTCCAAGAGACATTTGAGACATATACCAATATAATTTTACAGAATAACAATTTGTTTAAATGCTCACAAAAACTTGAAATTGACCAAGGTATGATGAAGGAAAAAGATAAAGAGGAGCTTCATTGTATTGACTATGGGGAAATGTGAGCAAAGTAGTGTATATCCAAACATAAAGGAGACTGACCAGGGCCCCATTTCATGAAACTTTTCAAATTATTGCAACTGCTCAATTATTGTAACTACCATGGCAACAGCTAAAATGCTCAATGTTGATTGGATGTTGACATAGGAGTTACAATAATTGGACATTTCAAACAATTGGACAAGTTTTAAGAAACAGGGCACAGATATACATAAATGAAATGAGCAAAGAAAATTGAATCTGAGACCTCCGGATTGCTAGGTCGATGGTAGAGCATCGGTCTAGCAATCCGGAGGTCTTCGGTTTGATTCCCAGCAAACTCCATTTTCTTTGCTCATTTTATGTTTTCAAAGTATTGTACATTACCTCAGCAATGCAGGAGAGAATGATAAGGCACAGTCTGGAGTTGTGGTATCTCTCGTCATCTAGATGTAGATAAACAGGGAATCAAATAGGGAATCAGAGTTATCTTCAAAAATATTTAAAGTGGTCTCGATATCAAAAGTGTACAACAACATACTTGATATATATGATTCAAGTTTTTTGTCAATATAATGCAAAGAAAATCTACTTCCAAATTCACCATTCAGAATGCCCCCCCCCCCCCCCAAACAAAAAATGCCTGAACGATGTCTGCATTACACGAAGGGCGTGTGATGTCATTGCAGGAAGAAGTTCGCATTTGTCTGTATAAATAAATGTAACTTTCACCTGCAATGACTTTATAAAGGGGCAGGGCTTAGCAAATCACAGAATGCTTTTTAAACTGGTGAAAACGTGTAATTTTCTGTTATTGCCGTTGCACCTTGGATGACCTTGACCATGACCTCTGACCTTGGAATATTGGCAGAGGCATTATGCACTCCCTGAGTGCTGTGTTCTAGTTATGATTATGTACTGAGCCTTACCCTTGAGGTCCTGCATGATGATGGAGCAGTAGCTAAGGAAGGTGACCAGGATGTTGGTTGACCCTCCGCTGGTCTCGCTCACCACAGGGGGAGATGCCTGCATGTCTGGACGGACACAAAGCACAAAGCACAAAGTCACAGTTATAGAGTATCAAAGGATGATGTCACCGCTATTCAGTGACATAGATAATGATTGCTACCAAAGTACAAAAAGGTGACTTAGCGCCCTTCTCTTTCTCAGTAGCTAAGGAAGGGGACCAGGATGTTGGTTGACCCTCCGCTGGTCTCACTCACCACAGGAGGGGAGGCCTGCATGTCTGCAGGGACACAAATCACAAAGCACAAAGTCACAGTTATAGAGTATCAAAGGGTGATGTCACCGCTATACATTGCCATAGGTAATGGTTCTTAACAATGCCAGGCAAGCTACTAGATCCCTTTTAACATGATTGCTACCAAAGTACAAAAAGGTGACTTAGTGCCCTTCTCTTTCTCAGTAGCTGAGAAAGGTGACCAGGATGTTGGTTGACCCTCCACTGGTCTCGCTCACCACAGGACGGGAGGCCTGCATGTCTGGAGGGACACAAAGCAAGTCACAGTAATTATAAAGTACCAAAGTGTGATGTCACAGATATTCATTGCCGTGGGTAATGGTTCTTAACAATGTCAGGCAAGCCACAAATGTTGTGACTGGGCAACCAAAATTAACAGATTTGTTATGAATTTCTTTGTTTTGGGGCCACTCAATTCTAGTTGCAGGCAGGACAAATTTGACAAATTTCTTTTCTACTTGCCCAACTGAGCCACCAGGAAATGAAGTTAATTTCTAGCATTTCTAGCAATTAGAGTGGAATAATACAGTCAGGCAACTTAACTGGATGATCTTTGACGTTTTACTTGCCCGATATCAATGTTTACTTGCCCCTGGGCAATAAGGTTAGTGCTAGTGTTGAACCCTATTTAACTTACTGTTGACTACACTGGGCACAGCTGGAGTGGATGGAGAGGTTGGTGTCGTGGGCTGACTGCTAGAATGGTCTGCATGATTCTGTAAAGGTGAGAACAAATAACAAAACAAGCAAGTATTCAAACATTTACTTGTTTACCTTGTCTGACTGTTAGAGTGGTCCACATGATTCTAAACTACCTATATAAGAATGGATTATCATCATTACCATAGTCGTCACCACCACCATCCCCATCATCATCATCATCGTCATCATCATCATCATCATCATCGTCGTCGTCATCATCATCGTCGTCACCACCATCGTCCTCATCATCATCATCATCATCATCATCATCATCATCATCATCATCATCATCACCACCACCACCACCACCACCACCACCACCACCACCACCACCACCACCACCACCACCACCACCACCACCACCACCATCATCATCATCATCATCATAATAATACATTATTTATTTAAGCATAATATTTACCATATTCTCTCATCATTAATCATTCTTACAAGTAACTTACATGTGAGAGTACTGTGATGAAATTCCTATTGAGATGCACTGCTTCATACAAAGCCAGTAAGATGGCATTGTTGGGATCCCTCCTGATCAAAACAAAGGTAAAAGCATCTCATTAAATATAGAGTTTCCTGTCAATTAAGGCAAATTTCAAGCTTATTTTTCAATTTCCAACAAAACAAAACAAAAATATGCATTTTTATCATTATTACAATAAAATAAAAAATAATTTAAAAAAATATATCTGCACTGTAGTTTCCACTACATATCAAGTTCAATTTTGAAGTAAATTAGAAGGATCTTCGACTGCGAGCAGTCAAAATGGATGCTTCAGCCATTTGCGATTTTTATAATGAGCCCTGTGACCTTTGACCTTATGACTCTAAAATTTGATCAGTTCATTGGCTCCTCAAGATACATGTACCTTCAAGTACAGAGTTTGATGGCAATCCGCCACCAGTTCTGGTGATACTATTTTTGCATATATAATTAGCTGTGTGATATTTGACCCCACGACCCCAAAATCATTGGCTCATCAAGATACAAACAGGTACCATAAAGCATGATGATAATATGACAATTGGCTCTCGAGATATTGCAAAAATTAGCTATTTCAACATATGTAACAAGCCCTTTGACCTTTAACCTTTGACCTCGTGACTCCAAAATCTAATCAGTTCATTGGCCCCTCAAGATACATACATGCACCAAGTTTGATGATAATCCCTTAATCGGTTCTTGAGATAATGTGATCACAAGCTATTTTTGCATATGTAATGAGCCTTGTGACCTTTAACCTTTGACCTCATGACCCCAAAATCAAATCAGTTTATTGACATGTACATGTACTAAGTTTGCTGGCAATCCGTCATTTATTTTTTTATGTTAATGCAACCACAAGCTATTTTTGCATATATCATGAGCCATCTGACCTTTGACCTCATGACCCCTAAATCTTAGAAGTACATTGGCTCCTCAAGAAATATACATGCAGGCCTACTAAGTTTAGTGATGGCAATCAGTAAATCAGTTTTTGAGATAATGCAACCACAAGCTATTTTTGCATATGTAATGAGCCTTGTGACCTTTGACCTCATGACCTCAAAATCAAATCGGTTTATTGGCTTCTGAAGATACATACATGTACATGTACTAAGTTTCATGGCAATCCGTCATTTTTAAAATTTTTATGATAATGCAACAAGCTATTTTTGCATATATCATGAGCCCTGTGACCTTTGACCTCATGACCCCCAAATCTTAGAGGTACATGGGCTCCTCAAGAAATATACATGTAGGCCTACTAAGTTTGATGGCAATCAGAAAATCATTTTTTTAGATAATGCGACCACAAGCTATTTTCCTACACATAAATGAGCCCCGTGACCTTTGACCTCATGACCCCAAAATCTAATCAGTTCATTGGCTCTGCAAGATATATACATGTACCAGGTTTGGTGGGAATTCGTCAATCGGTTCTTGAGATAATGCGATCACAAGCTATTTTCCTATACATAATGAGCCTTGTGACCTTTGACCTTTGACCTCATGACCCCAAAATCTAATCAGTTCATTGGCTCTGCAAGATAAATACATGTACCAGGTTTGGTGGAATTTGTCAATCTGTTCTTGAGATAATGTGATCACAAGCTATTTTTGCATACATAATGAGCCCTGTAAAACTGTTGGGGGCACGTCCCCCCCCCCCCCCCCTCCCCCAAACAACCGCCTAGCTACCCCACTGTAAAACTCCAGCTGGATCTGGGTCCCCAAGGTATCCAGCTGAGGTATATATGTGTAATAATAACTCAATTCAGAGGAGAATCAATCTTTTGTAACAGGTGCATAAGTGAACAATTTCTCCTCTAAAGAAGAGGATTGATTTATTAGAAGGAAAGGTCAAAGGTTAAAAATAAACACATGTGATGTCAAAGAGAATTGTATCAGTATATTACTTACAAACTTCCCATGGTGGAGTCCGATTCATCTGATACAAACATGTTCCCAACCTACAGGGAAACAAAATATCTGACATTTTAGTTTTTATACTGAGTTTGTACACAGTACACATGTTTGAATGCCCATTCATATGCAAATTAGCTAATTTGAATAATATCACTGGCAAGTAATTGAACAAAGAAAAAGTGATTATTATTATTCAGGCCTATGATTTTAAATCTTATTCAAATGACAAATTATTTACATGTTACTAGTTAACTAGTACATAAAACATATAACAGGCATATCATATTGTTGTAAATTTGCATATCTCATGAATATTCAACAGGCTGCATGGCACATGTATTTCACACATAAATAATGTCAAATATCATTTTTTAACAAAATGTAGCTTCAAATTTCTTCCCAAAAATATCAGAAAGGATTATAATTTGTATTTTACACCTGGAAATATGAAAAAGACCACAATCATTGCTCTAATGACACTTTATTAAAACAAAAATCATTTTCCTAACCACTAAATAGTTTTGCTGCATATGTATATACACAAGAAGTGTTCCTCAACACATTGATCTTTCTGGTTCAAAACAAATGATGACTTGCTAATCATGTGACTTATACATGAGATGTGCCGGCAGTTCTTGTTACGCAACGGTACACACGCAATCTGATGCATGCCAGAAAGATCCACAAACCATGGCAGTTTAGTTTTATGAAATAACAGGCGAACCAAATGCATACATTTAATTTGCTCACTTCAACTGATTATTGAATAATATCTGTCACTTCAAGGGGATTTTGCACAAAGAGATGCAATTGTGCAATTTCATTTTTTTTTTAACCAATGCATTTAGTCACATTTCCTAGCTTGCAACTATTTGAATCAATCAGATTTGTGCATTTAGTCACATTTTTTTGGTTGCAACTATTTGAGCAACACCCCCCCCCCCCCCCCCAGTCATATATTTCCTCTATGGTATCAATAATAATGGAAATAAATGGTTCTCTAGACCACTATTTGGTTTGACTGCCAAATGTAGGCTGCCATGTTTTCCAATGGTACCTCATGAAAAACGTCATCTGAGCGTGTTAGGTAACTACGATTGTTCAATCTGCTGCTATGTCGGTGGTTATGTAACTTACTTTTGTTATTGCACGCGCGGATGACATTGACTATTTCCAATCTTAGTCGTATCTAAGAGGAAATATATGACTAGAAGTAACAGGAATTATGCACTTATCAATAACAGATATGCCAGCATTCGGTTCCCCTTTAGAATATCTGGGTAGTCTTGAGCAGTAAGGATGTTACCATAGCTATAGCACATAAGTATTTAGAAATACTCTCATATGTCCAACATTGTTAGAACTTGAATTGAAGTACCCCTCTAGGTGGGTGTATCAAGGGGGTCTAATTAGTTTGAGGAGAAAAGATAATTGTGTTTGTTTGTTTGTAATGTACATAGTTGTGCATATGAAGTGAAAATTCAAATATTTCACCCATTATAAATCGTAACTATTATATATATATTCAGAAAGGCAACAAGCATACTAAACCCATTCAGGACTAACAGATTTTCGCTATAACATGTATTCTCCATTGACCCCTGCCCAAGTTTTTTTGTGACCAGTTCTGAATGGGTTATGTTTTTGCCACAACATAAAAGTTCCACAAGTCGTACCATTGTTGTTATGGATGAGAACCACCCGCTGCCCTTCTCTTCCTCCTTTCTACTCTTGTATCGCCTGCAAAATATCAACAAGAATATGACATGAGCAACATCAGATATCTGTAATAATAGCAAATCTACGCTTACCACGTCTAACATGCAGGTTTTATTTTACATTATACAGCCAACTAATGAACTTTTAAAAATCTAATAACGAAGTGGTATAGAAATGACTATTGCCCAAAGTGATAGCTGAGGGTAATTCATTTCTACACCACTGAGTTATTACTTTGACTATTGCATTTAAGCACATTTGCTAGTTGTCTCATATCACTGATCAGAATCGAGGATCACATTTATCCAACTCAAAATAATTACACATCCAGAGATTTCTGCAAGACTGTGCTCCTTGTGTGCGTTTTATGAAATCTTGGTGTGCTGAGCTATAAATCCTGTAACTGTTATTTAACCCCTTATCCCGCGATTGCCTATTAGGAGGCTTTTTCAATAAAATTTTTGTTTTCATTCCTGACAGTAGTAATAATATAATACTAGCTGTACCCGCGGAAATCCGCGGGTTTGTGTGAGAGAAAGGCGATAACGACATAACGACACTTTAAAACTATACTATTCCCATAGCCATCATTTTAAATAGTGAGACAAAATAGACACGGGCAACTAAATCCCGCCCCACAACCCGTCGGGGCCCTGGTCAACAATATATATCCGGCCAATGTATAACAAAATCATGATGGTTTCAGTATCCATGCAAAGTTATCCCCCATATTTCATAAGTATGGTCCACTACATTCGTGTTCTTGATAATATAGTAGCTTCGCCGCTGCCCCCCCCCCCCTCCCCCCCCCCTCCCCCTCCCCACGACTCCAATTGCCTGCATGGCACATAACCTCGTGTCTTCTAATCCGCGGGGTTTTTTTTCAGTGAAAAGCCATCACGATTTTAAGAACACAACGACCTCTGAAACTAATTTAAAACGTCCCTATCCACATGGTTTAAAAACGAAACAGATACAGGCGTGCTACCCCTCCCCCACCCCGCTCTTTTGCACATGTCATTGCGATACATCCTTTCAGTGAACATGATAAACCCGACCCATCGGATATCCCCAGTACACTCTGTTTAAATGTTACAAATAATTATAATAATGAAAATACGATGAAATTGTATGCATGACAAACTTATCAAATACAAACACATGCGCTTGATGCGTTTTCGTTGTTTTATTTTTTGTTGCGAAGTTAGTAGGCAGGTAGGGGGGGGGGGGGGGGGGGGGTGATCGCCTTTTCCCCTTTTCCAAATCTGCAGGATTTTGTCCTAAAAGTTTGATTTCCAATTTCAGTATCATCCCTTGTTATACGTTTATCATAATGTGAAACCCGGGGATATATTGCGATGGAGGGAACGCTTACAGCTGTCTCTTCATGCATTTAATAAAATGACACTCTTTATAATCATTTTGTATTATCAATCCTGAGCGGATTGCGAGATGGTATGCGAGATGGTATATCCTTCTTTCCTTGTGCTTGTTGTAACACATCTTGCCACAGGGTGGCGATATTGCACATTACATTGTACATGTATATCATGGAGCGATTTTAGCAAGATTAGCCGATGCCCTGGTCAATGTATAAATACGAAAGAAACTCCCCTCAACCATTGTTCCCCCCGTTCTATATTCACTTCAATGCACAATCGCACCGTGTACAAAAGGATTAGCTCGCTCGCTCAGCTGTGTACAAAGCATGTGGGCTCGCGAATAACACACGCAAAACAACGATGACGAAACTATTGAACTAAGCTACTATTACACTCGTTGTCGTTACAGTGCGTTGTCAATTTCAAACTTACGGATCATATGGACCATTTGCGTGATAATAATAATTTATATTTATCCAAAACTGGACAGTTTTGCAACTCGTAAACTTTGAATTGTTTCGTAATATATATCTTGCTTTTTAAACTCCGTTTTATATTCGTCAAACAAAGTTGCGGCGGTAAATCGGTAGTCATTAACTTTAGCAACCGCATTGCTGACTTTCCCTTTTCTTCGATCTGGAGGACGACCACGGGGCGGGAGCGACTCGGGAATACCTTATTGTCCTCCGCAAAACGTATATCCTTCGATCCCGACGGTCGGGGAGTCGCCGAATTCTCGGGGTGACGATATCTCGAGTGGGAGGCATTTGGGGGGTTGAAGCTTACCGTATTAATATAATAGATTAGATTACATCTATATTGCACTTATTATGGTGGAGTTTTTTAAATGAAAAGATCTGACAATATCAAACAAAATATTGATGTGTAAAGACACCATACATATGTCTTAAAGCAGTAAAAAAAAAATATATATTTACTCAGTGAATAATAGTTTTAAAATAAAAATATTTTATCAGGTCAGACTAAAAACCCAAAGGCTTACCCATTAAAATCTCCAAGAATTGTTGATATTACATGACCTAATCCCTGTAAATGGAAATTGGAAAGAAATATATATTAACAAATAACGAATACTTGTATAAACGGTAGAGCAACTCTGGTGTTTTATCAGCATTTTACCATACATTTTATTCAAATGATATATTTATAAATATTTTAGCGATTTTGATCAAATTATTAAGTTGATATTGTGTTTAAAATCATGTGCTTTTTCATTTACAGTGGAAGTTGCAATTTAAATGACACTACAGCTGTTCATATAGTTTAATATACACATCATGTTAAAAAGTTAAATATTATTGAAATCTCTGGAATTAAAATTGAAAGTAAAGAAAAAGTCTGATACTCACATTCAAAGCCAGCTCATCATCTAGAATGGAGAGCTTTACTATGTACGGATTGGCCGACTGAAGAAAGAAATGGAAGAAATTGTTCAAGTGAATTTCAGTCATATAACATACAGAATATACAGCATCCTCCTTTGTTTTTATATTACCGTACTTCACAAAAGCTTTTGAATTCATGCCCAACCCCAATTGCTGCATGACTTTACTTACACAATTAATAAAGATGTTGAAAAAAGGGATTTTATAAGACAAATTATGGTAGTTGCACATCTCACAAAATGTGTATTTTGTATGATACATGTCAAATTCATTGTATTGGGTGAGAGTAAGAAGGGTGTTAAATTGATTTTCAGCGTAATTGAGTTCTGCATATGGATACCATCTTGTACGAATAATGTATTTTGCCAATTTTCAAACAAATATGTGGGTTCAAAATTGAGATGAAATAACTTGGCGCAAAAAGAGTAATACCTCAAAACCAAGTGTCCTTAATAGGATGTTCCCTACTAGATTTTGCATTCCCCATAAAGAAGGTTAATACAGGCCCCACCAGGTTCCCATAGACAATGGGTCAACCAGTTCTCTACTAGATTCTGCAGTCCCCATAGAGAGGGGGTTAATTCAGGGCCTACCAGGTTCCCGTAGGCCATGGGTGGCCCTAATGGATGACACAATATATCAGAACTTGGCGTACCTCATACTTCCTATAGTTGACCAGAACAGTGAGGAGCAAGACTGCCTCGTAACCATGGTGACATCTGGCAACTGGATTGGCCAATATCTGCAAAATAAAACAAAGATTTACTAGACATTCCACTGTAGTAAAACTTAATAATGTGCCTCAACAAATATCATTAACCCCATGGTCCCCCCCCCCCCCCCCAATTTTTTTTTTTAAACACAGGCTGGGTTCTATTGGCCCGGTCGGATAGCAGAAACGAATGCCCAACGAATAGACAATTTGCGTTGATTAAAGTCGTCTCCATTGCTTTATGTACAAAACATAGAACAACATACATCACCGGACAAGGAACGGACAAGAAACGCATACGAACAGAGTAGAACGGATGGAAAATTTAGCTCTCCATTTGACATTGGTTTACGCAATCCGTTGATATGTGACCGGGCTATTAAGAGTAATACATTGTCTTGAACGGGTCAAAACAATAAACAGGACTAAGCAGTGAGCTATATACATTTCATGTTGGTATACATACTTGACATAAGTTATATTTTGAGACACAAAGCTAACACATATACTATAAGTAAGGAAGCGTGGTCCAACTAATTTTTTATTTATTTATTTATTTAAAAAAAAAAAAAAATTTGGGGGGGGAGGGGCACTCTTTGTATTACTTTATTTTTTCCCCATTATTTTTACCTACTTACTTTTTTATTGTTTTTGTCAAATTATAAATAAACATTCTAAAATACGAGGTAAAGCATACACAGGATGTATGAAGTAAATGGACAATGTATACAAGGACAAAATTTTGGTTTGAAAATGTGTAAGTATTTAATAAATTAATTAATCAGGTAAAAATGAACACATTAAAAGAACTTACCTGAATTATGGATTCAAAAAGACTGTTCATCATCAGATATTCCAGCAACGTGTTCTGACTAACATTGTGCGCCACCTGAACAAAAATATAATGCATACATAATGATATAACTTCAAGATATTGCCAATTCATATTATAATGAAGACTAATTAGTAACGTTATAGTTTAAATTAAGAAAATTCAATGCTACTTTAAAACTTTAAATCAAATTAATATTTATAGAGTTGACAAGGGCCCGAGCCCTGGGTTTTTTATACTAGCAGAATATTTATCTTATCAGAGGCAAAATTACCACATTCACATTTGGTTCATTTGAAATGTATTTTTCAAACAATACAACTTACTGAATTACTGCACTTTTTGGTTGATACACAAGAAGACAAACATGATCATCACTTTCGCTAAAAAAAGTTCAATTAAAATAATTCATTCTTATATCGTGCAATATTGCAATTAAGTCTCATTCCGCATAGAAATTGAAAATATAGCTAGAGGAATAGAAAGAGTATTCATAATAAAAATGTACAAGTTTATTTTTGAACTCACGGTGGAGATGACGAGCAAGACTTTGAGTGCTAGATTCTTGAGACTCACTGACTGGTCTCCCGTCAGGATGTTGTTCAGTCTCTCAATCAGCAACTATACGAAGCAAGCATCAGTAAAAAAACACTTGTATTATCATTACATTTTCATACTTGCCAACATTTGAAAGTCAGAAAACTGAACGCACATTGGAAGGGGGTCGGGGTGCAGGGGATAACACCCATGGTGGGGGTTCAGGGGGCAAAGCCCCTGAAGCTTCTAAGTTTATGCATGTTGTGAAACCCCATGATGCTTTTATCTTATGGTTACAAATAGTATTATTTAAAAAATAAATAAATAAATAAATAAATAAATACAAAAATCGTTTTTTGTTCAGGGCTATAAAAACTTCAAAAACGGAACGGTTGGCAAGTATACATTTTGTCCTATTCTACCAACATATTTGATTCATCATAGATGTTTTAATGTTGTAAAGTAATTTGCTATATAATGTACTTAATTTGATTGTAAACAAAACTTATTTCAGTTTACCAACTGCCTTGTTTTTTATTTGTATGTTTTGTTTGTATGTATCAACAAACTGAACATTATTTAAAAAATACACAGGGGGCCCAGGGTGAATGTCCCCAACGACCATCTAACATATTGACATTTTCAACATTCATTCATTTACATTGAAATGATCACAAATATACGCAAATATAGAGAGATAACGATGGAGATAATGTGAGGATTTGTACATACCTGCATGACCAACTCTGCAGAGTCGAAACCAATGAGGATGTTGATAACATCAAAGCCATGGTCCACCATAGACTTCCTGTACACTCCTCTGATCAGAGCACATAATGTCTGGTAAACAAAGACAAACATTCACACAATTAAGTATAGCAGAACCTCATTACAATGAGGACATTGCCTTGGGTTATATAATAATAATAATAATAATATACTCGATTTATATAGCGCCTAATATGATTGATAATCATCTCTAAGCGCTTTCGATGTATGGCGAAGTACAAGGCTAGATGATCACACAAATATTCAACCTACACAGGCATGCATACATAAAATTGCAGAAATTTAGAAACTATTTTGTTGCGGATGGTTATATGCATTAATATCTGACTACAAGGAGACAACATATACCCTAAAACAAGCTAGGATTTGGTCCATGTTTGGGATGGGGGAGGGGAGACTTTTTTTTCTTTCTTTTCTTTTTTTTTGGGGGGGGGGGGGGGGGGGGGTATTGGTAAGAGTGCTCTAAGCCCTTGTGGCATGCCCAGAATGTGATAACTCGGGGAGGGGTAGACATAGTTTT
Source organism: Echinarachnius parma (assembly GCA_037951105.1). NCBI lineage: Eukaryota > Metazoa > Echinodermata > Echinoidea > Clypeasteroida > Echinarachniidae > Echinarachnius > Echinarachnius parma. Next base: position 28,182 of record JBAMJV010012729.1, read on the forward strand.
CACCCAACTGCCCCTCAGGTTCAACGTCTCTGATATTAGAAATCATACACACATCAGTCAGAATGCTGTGTGTGTGTCAAACTGCCTAGGACTGAGAAAGTTATTCTTTTTGGAAGTAGCTTCCTCAATCTTTAAAGTGGTTTCGATAAATGGTACATTTCAAGAAGTGTAATTTTCCACTGACCAGGGCTAGACATCAACGCTTGCCCGATTGTCTGGGGCAAGTCAAATGTCATGAATGGTGTTGTATGTTTGCCTCATCCACGGGTGTAATACCTATTCATCAGGGGGGGGGGGATGAATGAATAGATCATTCCCCCCTGATGAATAGGTATCAATGACAGATCTACGCCCATGCCCCATCGTTCAACTAACATTTCTGTGAACTACAAGAGAAAAGGTAATTCTCAACGTGAAAGTCTCATCTAGAAGTAAATGACAAGTACATTTTTTTTGTTCGGGCAAGTAAAATTTGACAATTTATAATTTTACTTGCCCGAACACAACTAGTGCGGAGTATTGAGTGACTGATGTTACCTGCAGTGCATTGACTATCCTGATATTGTAGCTCTCCTGCAGGGCCACTACACACTGGTAGAATACAGCATTGATGTTTTCCTACAATTCAAGGACACAAAAATCAAACAATTACTATACAATAGGTCACCTATATCTCAAGCTCTTTGAACATTTCCGGCTTCTCTTATTTCCCTAATCTAATGTATAACTGGGCTACCTGCATGTAATATAAGCATATCCAACTGTATTATTTTACAATGATTGTACTATATTTGTTATTTTATATGTATTTTTATGATATGTTGTTTTGGAAATAAAATTGTTTTCAATAAATCACAACTGTATAAGCAGGTAGAAATAGTAAAATTAATACACTAGAGATTGTGTTAGCAGATAAAAATCAAACAATTCATACAGATATTAAGTAATCGACTGCAATATAATGCGCTAGTTACTGTACAAATCAATGAAAACTAGTTGTCATATACTCATACATCAACTGAACTAATTCAAATCTGTCATAAATTTATTAAATACAAATAAAATACAAATTATGTTTCAGACTTTACTGATAAATAATTGTTCACTATTCTAGACTGCCTTTGTGCAAATAATTGAAAAGTGTATACATTTACCCTCTTCCCTGAATATAAATAAATGTTGACCTTTCTTTCTTTAAATTGAAAGAAAGCAACGATTGTCCTTATTTCTTCCATTTATAGAACATGAATCATACTCACTTTCAGACCCAGCAGCTGTTCCTGACTAAGTTTGTCCAGTTCCTTTTCAATGTAATTCACATTGGCCTTGAAGAAAAAAATAGAGAGAAAACTAGGGTAGAACAGTTCATATCAGCCAATAACATTTGTCAGCCAATAACAATAAGGCCATGAAAAATAAATGGTTGGATTGGCGTAACCCGCCCGCCCCTAAAAATCCCGGCGCTAATGCACGCCGACCCTAGAGGTTTTTCCTGAATTTTATTTTTTAAAAAAATAATTAAAACAAATAAATAAATAAATTTTAAAATGCAATAGAATTTGCAATTGCGATGTGTTACAGTGTATGTGTGTGTTTTTGTGTATTTGTGCGAAGAAAAAAAAAAAGAAAAAAAAAAGAAAAAAAAATCCCTACCGACCTACCCTAATTTTTGGTTGCCCGTTACTCCAATCAAACAAAAACATTTTTTTGGCCTAACTGGCCCAGGGCCACTTAAAATGTTCACAAATGTCATCATGCTAAATATGCTGACTCCACTGGTGCATTGTGCAATATACATGGCCATCATGTTAAAATCATTAATTATTTCCGTACTATTTACAACCCTCAATTTTCCATTTTATAGCAATGGTAATGTTTGTGAAATAGTTTAACCTAAAAATGACAACTTCTACACAATTATGAACTGAGGGAACATAAATATACATCATGGAATACTTTATGTGCAAATTTACCTTCAGAAGGAAAAACTCTTCCCAAAAATGTGCATTTTCTCGTGATGGGTCTTTTCCCTGAAGGTCAAAGAAAACAAAATAATCATAATAATAATAAATTACATTCAAGAATATAGCGCTTAATACAATGTTTCTAAGCACATTATTATTACCCTTGGTCATCAGGTACAAATCAAACCCCCACAATTATCTTGCACACCATCTCAACTCCCTGGGGAGCATACTAGCCAAGCTGCCCAACGGGCGCTGAAGGCTAATTAACACCCGACCAAGTACCCATTTATACTCCTGCGTAGAGAGCAGCAATTTGGATTAATTGTCTTGCTGAAGGACAAACACGATGGGCATACTCTGGGTTCGAACTCAGGTGGATTTAATATGAATCATTGGGACAATCTGAATTTACAAGTAAGTACTCTTAATAAATGAAATGCAAGAGGAAAAGGATATGAACACATTTAAAGTAACAAGCCTCCACTAACTTCTTTTTCTACTTAATAAAATTAAGAATGTTCCCATTTTACTTGCCCTATTTGTTTCATTTATATCACCAGGGCTGCCCCGATATTTAAAATGATTTCAATTTAATTAACTATAAAAACAATTACAATTATTTTCTTTTTATAATATTGTACAATCATTAATTTTTACAATTTTTACAATAATTATTTATTATTACTTTACAAGAATAATTAGATCAAGAGGAAATAGAGAACAAACCTGAAATAATGTATCATAAATGTGTAGAATCTTCTCCTTGAGTTCTATCTTGCTCTGCGATCCATGTCGGAGTATTTGCTGGTTTGGGCCTGGCATGTTGAATGTTGAGAGGATAAACACGGAAGAACTGGCTCTCGCTAATGGAATCTGTCAAACATAATGGAGAATGCAATATTACAGTTGAAGATTTCCAGTATTAAAGCTAAATGACAGTAGTGGGGAAAAACCCCCCCCCCCCCCCCCCCCCCATACAAAAAAAACGAAATGTATACACTCTTATTACCAACCATGTGAAAGAATATAATTTAAATTTAAAGGGAGTATCTGCTATTGCAAATCGTCTGAACAGTTTCCAGTAGATGGATGAGGATGAATATAACACTCACATTAAATTTTACAT
>JBAMJV010012730.1:0-75993 GCA_037951105.1 Echinarachnius parma
GTTCTAATAAGTTGGTACTAGGATTATGTTGTATTTGTATAAACTAATACACAATGTTGATATTTTATACGCTCTTCCACAGATTGCCAACCGAGAGTAAGTAACATGGAACGCTGAGGTGTATAATGATCAGCGTTTAAAATTACGCGTGCATACTTATTCTGAAGTTTTTGTACCTTTTCTTTGTGGATTTTAGCAGAGCTTCCCAATATGTACAACAGACTTAATCAACATGTGGTAGGATCAAAGCAAAATAATAATTCATTAGTATTTTTGGTGAAAGAAATTGTTTAATTCTCATAATATAACCTATTGCCCTAGAAATTTTGCCCACAATATTACAAACAAGTTCTCTCCAAGTCATGCCAGAGTTAAGAAATAACACCTAAGTATTTCATTTTATGTACATTTTCTATAGGCAGACTTTTATACTTCGATAATAAAATATCGTTTACCAATTTTTGTTTGTATGACCGAAAGCTATTACCTTTGTCTTTTGTGGGTGTAAATGCATATTATTAAGGTCTAGCCACTTACATATTAAATCAAATTCCTCTTGTAAAACCATTTGTACATCATTAATCGTTTTACTATAATTAAACATAGCTGTGTCGTCAGCATAAAGAGACATTTTAGAATGAACATGAAGTTTCAAATAGCAAATAAAAATGCAAAATATCAACGGTCCTAGTATAGATCCCTGTGGGACTCCAGATCTAGTATTCACACATTCACTGTTACAAACTGTCTCCTTTCCGTTAGATATGATTCAATCCAATTGTACTCGTTTCCTTTAATTCCAAAATACATAAGTTTTCTAAGAATAAAATTGTGTGGAAAAACATCGAAAGCTTTGCGTAGGTCAGGAAAAATGCCTCCAATCACATCTCTCTGATCCATTGTATCAAGCAAATAAGCTGTAATGTCAGTTAAACAAGTAGCAGTAGAGTATAATGGCCTAAAAACCTGACTGACAATTTGCAAGGAGCTTGTTTTCATTTAGATGCATATAAAGTTGATTATGGTTTGCTCTGTCTAATATTTTAGACAAAGATGGTAATATAGAAATATATCATGACTGTGATCCTCCTTTATGTATCGGACAAATTCGTGCCGTCTTAAACTCTTTTGGAATTATGTACATGTTTTTAAGGGCATATTAAATAAATATATCATTAGATCAGCTAGATATAAACTGCGGCTAACTTTTAAAAATTTGGATGTATACCATCTACTCCCACTGCTCTTGAACAATCAATATTTAGCAGTTGCTGAAGAACATAAACCTTCTTTATTTCACTAAATTTAAATTCCCATTCATATAACAAAGTTTGCAGACTATTTAAGGCATCCTGTGAGGTATTACCCGAAGGAGTTTGCAGACGTAAGCCAACCTCATTAAAAGCTTTATTCAAAACATCAGCTATTTGTTTGTTAGGGACCTGCTCATTACCTATATTTAGTTTTACATATGTATCTTTAATTTTTTGTTTCTTCGGAAGAAGTTTCGACAACATCTTCCAATTGTTACCAATATCATTACCACACCTCTGACATTTGTCCCTATGATACTTGTTTTTTAACATTTTATTCCAATTATTTGCCCTTTTACGAAAATATTGGAATTTTTCCCAATGTAAAGTAAGTTTAGTCCTTCTAATTTGTTTTCGAAAATAGTCCCGTTCACGTGCTAATTTCAAATAATCATCATTTATCAATGGTACACCTCTCTGTTTCTGACTGAAATAAAAGGGTCATGTGTATCACAAATCATTAATGTAACTTTAAAACAACCCGACATTTTTTCAACATCAAAATCATGAGAATAAAATTCTTGCCAATCAATACAATTTATATCATCTTTAAATTTATCACTATCAACATTTTTAAAAGATCGAAATTTACTTATGTTATGAGAGAGAGACTGATATTTTTGAAAAGAGGAAGCTTTTTTTTTTGTTAACGGCTGGTTCAAAATTGTTGAATAAATGTGGGGCCCCACATTTATTACAAATGGCTATGTTTATGGATATTTCAGCCATTTCTAGACCGATTTTGATCAAATACAGTTTATTCTGTCATTAAAATTGTATGCTCTTTCGAATTTGACACTCAGTTATTCATTATCTCATAAAAAATTATTTTGTGTGGCGCCCTCTATACCGAAAGTCAACTATCCCTTTAATAACATTATCACTAAGTAAGTTCGAGATACATATTAAATCAATTAAAGTTTGGCTGCTTGGCGTTACTCTAGTGGGCTGAGATTACCTGTCTCATTTGCATTGACATAGTATAAATCTTTCTTTGAAAGATTATTTTCAATTAACATATTGCAGTTAAAATCACCAAGCAAAATACTTTTGTTTGATATCATGTACAGTCTATCCCTATTTCTTTCTATATCCTCAAAAAACAAAAACAGACTGATAGTCTGATTTCCTATAATAGAGTACGCCAACAAACAAAGAGCTACAGTTAGTGCGTTGATATTCAAGCCACATAACTTCTAATGTTTCAGATTCAAGATCAAATCTTCTCACATAACAGGATTTGTCTGATATGCAACACCCCACTCCTCCTCCATGAGAACCCTTATCTCTCCTATCTAGTTTATATCCTTTAACAAGAAACATGGTGTCAGATTGTTCTTCTGTCAACCACGTTTCAGACATACCAAACAAATCATATGGATTGTTGCTAAGAAAGTTCTGTACATCACTGACCTTATTTCCCAAGCTTCTAACATTAAGACGTGCAAGCTCAATACCTTTTGTCTGAAAATGCATTCTATGTTAATGTATATAACAATATCATAACATAACAATATCTTCAACATTCCAAAAGGGTAATTGATGTAATAAACATTTTGGACAAAGGCAATTTTCAAAATGTACATTTGTATCACCGTAAATCTTTCTTAAAACCTTTCCGCCTTTGATGTGCACCCACTTTGAACATTCAGTACACAACGAAGCTTTTTTATTCTTTCCTACTGACTTATCACATACAGAACATGGATACTTGACTATTAAAACCTATATTTAATTTAGTGTGCAATTTTGCAATCACTCTCAATAAAAGATTACAATTTACATCGGGGCGTCATCAAATGTATGCACAAGCTCTACCACAATGAAAAACAATGACAAACATCATGAAATTTAATAACAATGAACTCTTAATCACAAATAACAATCAAGGCGAAATTTTCACCAAAAAAATCAAAACTGCATAGTTCTAGTCTAATTAGACTAGGTCTGTAAAAATAACAAGATTAATACTATTTAATAAAGACAAAGAAAATGTGTGCACCCAAACCCTTTGTTCATCCAAACCATGTGTGCATCTCTGCGCGCACTACAATAATTATTTTACATTAAAAGTAATTCTAAATCATTTTTCCTTTCCCCACCCCCAATATAAAAAAAATAATAATTGAACTCACCCGAAGTGAAAGGGTTTCCTTGTATATGCTGCTCAGTTGATGATTGTATGAAGTAATACAACTATGTCCACTGAGTTACAGTTCTGTAGACCTCGGTATACATTTGATTGAGAGACCCTGTTGTGGTTAGAGCGCAGGTGAATAATTGTGGTATAATTCGATGCACACGCAGTGCAATATCATATTCTAATTTTTTCTCTCGCTCACACTATGCTCACACAAACCATTTTCGCATGATACGGTATTACCTCCAGATGCGTGGCATGGGCCGATTGATTAGGGGCGTGTATTTTGGGGGCATGTGAATTATTGGGGAAGGGGGCAAACTCATTATATTTGTTTAGTGCTATAGAATTGTATGTTATTTATTGTTTTTGTCAAATGATTGGAGGGCTTGTGCATCCGTGCCCTCCGTGCCCCCGTAGCTGCGCTACAGAGATGCGCTACAGAGATGCACACATGGTTTGGATGAACAAAGGGTTTGGGTGCACACATTTTCTTTGTCTTTGTCTATCGATGGTTACTTTAGGTGTTACGTCGTTCGACGAGATTAAGCTGTTTTCGCAACCTCAACGCGGACGGAGAATCCTGCGGTTCGTGTGCAAAATCGAGAATTTCCTATAGTAACAGCGGGCCGACCGTTCTTGGGTTGAAATCTGCGACGGACTTTGGTCAGAATTACGTCGGTCATTATGCCACCGCACGATACAGCTCTGTGGTCAACAACCAATCAGCGCGCTTGTAGCGAGGAACAATCGCTCGCACGTGTAGTGCGCTGCCAGCTGAAACAGTTTGCGCCTCTCGTGCGCACATAGTACATAGACAATGCATATGATGGCGTGTCAACAATACAAGCCAGCCATGCATTGTCTATACATTGCTTGTGACAACGAGTGGTGACGTCATGCAATCTACGAACGTGGTACGTCCACGTTCACCGAATTAGCGAAACTGCTTGTAAACGAGAGTTGTTTGAGCGCGGCGGACGGGGCAATTATATCGCTCTCGCGTCGTTGAATGCTCCGTACGTCGCTGAGTGAAAACACCATATTATGTGGAATTCATGTTGGAACCTTTGCCCTTTGTAACACTATGCAAAGCGCATTGTAATGTGTACAATGCGCTTCATATCTTTTGTTGAGTGATCGCCAAACATTGTTGAGGGGGAAAAAAACATATTTGTTATTTTGTATACACAAATCGATACAAAAAAATTAAACAAACAAAAGCAGAGTATGTAAATGAAACGGAATCGCTCAAATTCAATGATTTCTTATTCTTTACTATTCAATTATGGTTTAAAAACAGATATAAAGAAATTTTCTTTGTTTTTCCTTTCAATGTCGTTCTCATTTCTCATTTTATAAAATGGAGTAATTGTAAATTCTGGCGTTATGTTTTTGGCACATTTTGCTACAGTATATGTTTACTTACACTCAGAATCTGATATCATGTACAGTCTATCCCTATTTCTTTCTATATCCTCAAAAAACAAAAAAAAGACTGATAGTCTGATTTCCTATAATAGAGTACGACAACAAACAAAGAGCTACTGTTAGTGCGTAGATATTCAAGCCACATAACTTCTAATGTTTCAGACTCAAGATCAAATCTTCTCACATAACAGGATTTGTCTGATATGTAACACCCCACTCCTCCTCCATGAGAACCCTTATCTCCCCTATCTAGTTTATATCCTTTAACAAGAAACATGGTGTCAGATTGTTCTTCTGTCAACCATGTTTCAGACATACCAAACAAATCATATGGATTGTTGCTAAGAAAGTTCTGTACATCACTGACCTTATTTCCCAAGCTTCTAACATTAAGACGTGCAAGCTCAATACCTTTTGTCTGAAAATGCATTCTATGTTAATGTATATAACAATATCATAACATAACAATATCTTCAACATTCCAAAAGGGTAATTGATGTAATAAACATTTTGGACAAAGGCAATTTTCAAAATGTACATTTGTATCACCGTAAATCTTTCTTAAAACCTTTCCGCCTTTGATGTGCACCCACTTTGAACATTCAGTACACAACGAAGCTTTTTTATTCTTTCCTACTGACTTATCACATACAGAACATGGATACTTGACTATTAAAACCTATATTTAATTTAGTGTGCAATTTTGCAATCACTCTCAATAAAAGATTACAATTTACATCGGGGCGTCATCAAATGTATGCACAAGCTCTACCACAATGAAAAACAATGACAAACATCATGAAATTTAATAACAATGAACTCTTAATCACAAATAACAATCAAGGCGAAATGTTCACCAAAAAAATCAAAACTGCATAGTTCTAGTCTAATTAGACTAGGTCTGTAAAAATGACAAGATTAATACTATTTAATAAAGACAAAGAAAATGTGTGCACCCAAACCCTTTGTTCATCCAAACCATGTGTGCATCTCTGCGCGCACTACAATAATTATTTTACATTAAAAGTAATTCTAAATCATTTTTCTTTTCCCCACCCCCAATATTAAAAAAATAATAATTGAACTCACCCGAAGTGAAAGGGTTTCCTTGTATATGCTGCTCAGTTGATGATTGTATGAAGTAATACAACTATGTCCACTGAGTTACAGTTCTGTAGACCTCGGTATACATTTGATTGAGAGACCTTGTTGTGGTTAGAACGCAGGTGAATAATTGTGGTATAATTCGATGCACACGCAGTGCAATATCATATTCCAATTTTTTCTCTCGCTCACACTATGCTCACACAAACCATTTTCGCATGATACGTTATTACCTTGTAATGTGTACAATGCGCTTCATATCTTTTGTTGAGTGATCGCCAAACATTTTTGAGGGGGAAAAAAACATATTTGTTATTTTGTATAAACAAATCGATACAAATAATTAAACAAACAAAAGCAGAGTATGTAAATGAAACTGAATCGCTCAAATTCAATGATTTCTTATTCTTTACTATTCAATTATGGTTTAAAAACAGATATAAAGAAACTTTCTTTGTTTTTCCTTTCAATGTCGTTCTCATTTCTCATTTTATAAAATGGAGTAATTGTAAATTCTGGCGTTATGTTTTTGGCACATTTTGCTACAGTATATGTTTACTTACACTCAGAATCTGATATCATGTACAGTCTATCCCTATTTCTTTCTTTATCCTCAAAAAACAAAAAAAAGACTGATAGTCTGATTTCCTATAATAGAGCACGCCAACAAACAAAGAGCTACTGTTAGTGCGTTGATATTCAAGCCACATAACTTCTAATGTTTCAGATTCAAGATCAAATCTTCTCACATAACAGGATTTGTCTGATATGTAACACCCCACTCCTCCTCCATGAGAACCCTTATCTCTCCTATCTAGTTTATATCCTTTAACAAGAAACATTGTTTCAGAATGTTCTTCTGTCAACCATGTTTCAGACATGCCAAACAAATCATATGGATTGTTGCTAAGAAAGTTCTGTACATCACTGACCTTATTTCCCAAGCTTCTAACATTAAGACGTGCAAGCTCAATACCTTTTGTCTGAAAATGCATTCTATGTTAATGTATATAACAATATCATAACATAACAATATCTTCAACATTCCAAAAGGGTAATTGATGTAATAAACATTTTGGACAAAGGCAATTTTCAAAATGTACATTTGTATCATCGTAAATCTTTCTTAAAACCTTTCCGCCTTTGATGTGCACCCACTTTGAACATTCAGTACACAACGAAGCTTTTTTTATTCTTTCCTACTGACTTATCACATACAGAACATGGATACTTGACTATTAAAACCTATATTAAATTTAGTGTGCAATTTTGCAATCACTCTCAATAAAAGATTACAATTTACATCGGGGCGTGATCAAATGTATGCACAAGCTCTACCACAATGAAAAACAATGACAAACATCATGAAATTTAATAACAATGAACTCTTAATCACAAATAACAATCAAGGCGAAATGTTCACCAAAAAAATCAAAACTGCATAGTTCTAGTCTAATTAGACTAGGTCTGTAAAAATGACAAGATTAATACTATTTAATAAAGACAAAGAAAATGTGTGCACCCAAACCCTTTGTTCATCCAAACCATGTGTGCATCTCTGCGCGCACTACAATAATTATTTTACATTAAAAGTAATTCTAAATCATTTTTCCTTTCCCCACCCCCAATATAAAAAAAATAATAATTGAACTCACCCGAAGTGAAAGGGTTTCCTTGTATATGCTGCTCAGTTGATGATTTTATGAAGTAATACAACTATGTCCACTGAGTTACAGTTCTGTAGACCTCGGTATACATTTGATTGAGAGACCCTGTTGTGGTTAGAGCGCAGGTGAATAATTGTGGTATAATTCGATGCACACGCAGTGCAATATCATATTCTAATTTTTTCTCTCGCTCAAACTATGCTCACACAAACCACTTTCGCATGATACGTTATTACCTCCAGATGCGTGGCATGGGCCGATTGATTAGGGGCGTGTATTTTGGGGGCATGTGAATTATTGGGGAAGGGGGCAAACTCATTATATTTGTTTAGTGCTATAGAATTGTATGTTATTTATTGTTTTTGTCAAATGATTGGAGGGCTTGTGCATCCGTGCCCCCCGTGCCCCCGTAGCTGCGCTACAGAGATGCGCTACAGAGATGCACACATGGTTTGGATGAACAAAGGGTTTGGGTGCACACATTTTCTTTGTCTTTGTCTATCGATGGTTACTTTAGGTGTTACGTCGTTCGACGAGATTAAGCTGTTTTCGCAACCTCAACGCGGACGGAGAATCCTGCGGTTCGTGTGCAAAATCTAGAATTTCCTATAGTAACAGCGGGCCGACCGTTCTTGGGTTGAAATCTGCGACGGACTTTGGTCAGAATTACGTCGGTCATTATGCCACCGCACGATACAGCTCTGTGGTCAACAACCAATCAGCGCGCTTGTAGCGAGGAACAATCGCTCGCACGTGTAGTGCGCTGCCAGCTGAAACAGTTTGCGCCCCTCGTGCGCACATAGTACATAGACAATGCATATGATGGCGTGTCAACAATACAAGCCAGCCATGCATTGTCTATACATTGCTTGTGACAACGAGTGGTGACGTCATGCAATCTACGAACGTGGTACGTCCACGTTCTTAACTTTCTTAACTTTTTACTGGGCTCTTACTGGTCAGTCTAATTACTGGTTTCTTACTGGGTTCCTACTGGTTTCTATTGGTTCTTACTGGTTTCTTACTGGTTTTCCTACAGGTCTGTACTGGTTATTACTGGGTTCATATTGGTTTCTTCCTAGTCTCTACCCTGGTAGCAAGCCAACGTTGGTCCAGCGTTGGACCAATGCTGGACCTTTTTTTTTTGCAACGTTGCTCCAACGTTGACTGGCAACGTTGGACCAGCGATGTGTCGTACGGCCTAACAGACGCTGGTACAACGTTGGCAAATAGCGATGGACCATCATCAATCCATCGTTGATCCAACAAGTTTGACCAACGTCTAATGGGTTTCGAGATCCCTGCACATGTAAATAGTCTATACACATAATGCAGTGTCAACAATCATGACTTGAGGGTCAGCAATCCTGGTTAACTTAATCTTAAGTGACCTGAGGATTCCCTGAGTTTGTGACATAATATGCAAATTAGGGCCAACATTAGCATAAAATCATATAATGACTTTATAGACTATCATTGCATTTCAATTGTCTAAACAGGTTTCCAGGGTCTACAATCATGACTGACCAATATTGCAACCATAAGGTAACTATACGGTTTGGAGGGCCAACGATCATGCTTACCGTACTAGTCTTGAAGTGACTAGTCAACTTATTGAAGTATTTGTATGTAAATTAGCACCACCATCATCATAAAAAATGTCTTCTCTGCTTCTTCTTTCCTTTGAAGCTGTGCTTGCATGCAATATCAAGCAAATTTGGCAGCTAGTGAATTATATGGGGGTCTAAATTGTTTAGGATTGGGTTTAGATTACGGGATGGGCAAAGGATGGGGCACTCGTAAATTATTTGAGTGGCAGCTTGCTCGGGTGAGCCTCATGTGCAGGCTGGACAAACGTCTAAGGCCTCAGTGATGTATATTGGCATTGAACATACAAACTCATGTACAAAGCCTGTTGAGGGTATCCCAATCTATTTTGCACACGTTGATAGCTTTGTGTCGTGGGTGACTGTAAGGGGGTCGGGGTCTGCTTCTCGTCGTCCTTTCATGCGTTGGGGGTGCAGATTTGCTGAATGTCCACATAAGGTTTGCGGGAATACAGACGTTGATGACCCGGTTGTGCTCTGGGTGAGGTTATGTTGGGGTGATTAACGTCTTAGAGGGCCTAAGGACTGGCTTAGACAGTTCAGTTGCCCTTGACCGTTGACGTCTAGGAAAAGAACTTCCTATGGATCCGTAAAGGCATGCATGCTTTTAAATATATACGTCAGTGACATGCAAAAGACTGCATCACAACAGTATTGCTATGCAGACGACCTTGTCCTCCTCTCAGGCAGATGCTGGTCGAACGTAGAGGATGCCCTGACAACGGATATGGCCCTGATAGCAACTCCCCTGAAAACCTGGAGACTACAGAGCTCTGAATGCTGCAAAAAGGGCTGCATCCGCCCTTCATCTGAGCAGCAAGGAAACAAACCGCCAGTTTTTAGTCCGTGTAAACCGGTCTCCCCAGCCATGTCTACCTACAACCCCTCTCCAGCATGCCTCGAGATAAAACTACAAACAATCTTAAATCTCTACGTGCTAAAACTTATTCATGGATCAATTTCCTCTGTCGCATTGCATGTTCTACTTGGGGTGAATTAACATCCATACTCCAAATTGTCGCCCTTGCTCTGGTCTACAGCGCTGCCGAGTATGTTGCCCAAGCTTGATGTTGAGTACCCATTCATGCAAACAGGATGCCATGCTCAATGAGCCCATTACAAAATAACACAGGATGCCTAAGACCCTCCCCAACAATAACTGATGACTAAGGCCCCCAAGACCCCAAGCACCCCAACATGACCTCACCCAGAGCACAACCGGGTCATCAACGCCTGTGCTCCCGCAGACCTTTTAGCGGACAAGCAACACATTTGCAAGAGTGGAATTTTAACACCCTCAACGTATGGAAGGGATACCCTCACAGGCTCTGTAGAGCATAGTGTGACTCACTAACCACTCACACTGATGACTTCCCGTGAGTACCAAGAATGTGACTTTTCTTTTAATCTTGATGACATTGATGATGATAATACTTTGAACTTTACTCCCAAATGCTGTTATTATGATTTTGATCAATTTTGTAGTTCCATATCTGATAGTGCGTCGACCAATAAACTCAATCTCATTCATTACAACGCAAGAAGTCTCAATAAAAATTTCGATAAATTATGTGAAGATTTACATCTCTTGAAGTTTCCTTTTTCTGTTATAGGTGTGACCGAGACATGGATTAATAACTCATCAATTAATTTCTCTTTACCAGGATATTCGTTTTACCAAGAAAATCGGGTTGAAGGCCGAGGAGGAGGTGTCGGATTGTTTGTGAAAGAAAATGTTAACGTTCGAGTTTTACCAGAAGTTAAGTTGTCCGTAGAAGGTGTTAATTCTCTTTTTGTTAAAATTATTGAAAAAAATAAGAAAAATACAATTGTAGGTATTGTTTATCGTAAACCGTCATCCAATATTAATGATTTTATAGACTCACTGGATTCTGTTTTAAATGTTCTTAATAGGCAATCTAAAACATGCTTTATTATGGGCGACTTCAATTTAGACATATTACAATATAACCAATGCAATATGATACATAATTATTTGGATACGTTTTTTTCTATGGGTTTTTTCCCCATCATAAATAAGCCTACTCGTGTTAGTTCTACTTCTGCCACTATTATTGACAACATTTTTACTAATTCTATGGATCAAGATTCTGTTTCTGGTATTATTCTCTCAGATTTGAGTGATCATTATCCAATATTTCATTTGTCTTCTGTTGATGCTAATCAAGGTTGTAAAAATAATTCTTCATTTGTTCGTCATATTACCCCTTCTGCTTTACAGTCTTTATCACGTGATTTGTCAAACACTAACTGGTCTTACATTTTGAAAGTGAATGACGCAAATCTTGCCTATGATCAGTTTTTAAAATATTTTGTTTCTTTATTAGATAAATATATGCCACTGAAGGAGAAGAAAATAAATGTTAAGATAAAAAAGCCATGGATTACACGTGCAATATTGAAATCAATTAAACAGAAAAATCGTCTTTTTAAAATTCATCGTTTTAATCCTAACAATTGTAATGAGTCAAAATATAAAAAATATCGCAATAAACTCAATTCTGTAATACGGCAAGCAAAAAGAGAATATCACTTTGAAAAGTTTCAAGAAGTAAAATTTATTAATAATACATTAGGAAAAAATAAAGCCAAATTACCGGAATCCTTTTTACAAGGTAATGATGTCATTCACGATCAAGTTGCTATTGCAAATATTTTTAATAAGCACTTTGTTAATATTGGTCAAGATTTGTCTGACTCGACTAATAATTTTCATACGCCAACCTGTTATTCTGACTTTTTAATTGATCATTTTGAACATAGTTTATTTTTTAAGCCCGTTACTAAATCTGAAATATGCAATATTGTTAAGCAGTTTGATAGTAAAAAGAGTGCTGGTCATGACAATGTAAGTGCTTCTATTGTAAAATCCACCATTAATTTTATTATAGAACCAATTATTCATATTTGTAATTTATCGCTGAATACTGGTGTTTTTCCATCAAGTATGAAACTGGCTAAAGTTATACCTGTGTTTAAAAAAGGAGATCAGAATAATTGTAATAATTACAGGCCTATATCAGTATTACCTATATTTTCGAAAATTTTAGAAAGAATTGTTTATAATAGATTGTATTCCTTTCTTCTTAAAAATAATATTCTTTGTAGTAATCAATATGGTTTTCGTTCAAATTATTCTGTTGAGTTTGCTTTGATTAATTTGCATGACAAAATTTTAAATCTCATTAATAAAAATAAACATGCAGTTGCAATATTTATGGATCTCTCAAAAGCCTTTGACACATTATCCCATCCAATATTATTATTTAAGTTGCAATATTATGGAATTCGTGGTATACCTTATCAATGGTTTAATAGCTACTTAACTGATAGAGAACAATATACTGTATACAATTCACATTGCTCAGAAAATCGTCCTTTATCATGTGGTGTACCTCAAGGGTCAATACTCGGCCCCCTTTTGTTTTTAATTTATATTAATGATATCATCAAATGTACACCATTCTTTCATTATGTATTATTTGCAGACGATACCACTCTTGTGGCTTCACACTCTGACTTTCCGTTTTTGATTAATGCAATTAATGAACATTTACAATTTGTGAATTTGTGGCTTTTATGTAACAAATTATCATTGAATGTCCTGAAAACAAAATATATAGTGTTCCGCAATCCTCAAAATAGGTCAGACATTTATAATGATGCATCAATTTGTATTAATAATATTGAAATAGAAAAATGTTCATTAATTACATACTTAGGAGTTATATTGGATGAACGTTTATCATGGGATCCTCACATTAATTGTATATGTTCGAAAATTTCTCGCAACATTGGTTTACTTTATCACATGAAACATTTTATTCCTTTACGAATCTTATTTTGTATGTATAATGCCTTTATTTTACCACATATTATGTACTGTATTATTGTTTGGGCTAATCCTTACCCCTCAAAGTTGATTAAAATACACCGTCTACAAAAAAAAGGCATTACGCATTTGTTCAAATGCAGACTATTTGGCTCCATCACGACCGATCTTTTATGAATTTAAAACACTTGATGTTTTTGATATTAATATATTAAAAATGTGTATTATCATGCACCGTTACTTTTTAGGAACATTACCGGAATACTTAATGAATATGTTTTCTTTAAATGTCCATGTCCACAATTATAACACTAGGCATAACCAGTTATTCCATCAATCAAAGGTCACATCTCACTCTCTGTTTAAATCTATTCGGTTCGTTGGTCCTATTATATGGAATGCATTACCCCCCGTGTTACGCAATATTCAATTTGTAAACTCCTTTAAAAATAAGTACAAGCACCATCTATTGTCACAGTATGTTTAACTTAAATTCAATTATGTAATCGTCAGCTATCTAAAGTCTTTGTAATGTTTTGTTTTTCTTTTTCATTCTTTATAATGGGTGTATCAACTTGTCAAGCCACATAGGCTTTTACTGATACACCCTATTTCACTTTCCCACAATTAGTATCTTTGCTATTACATTGCTTTACATATTTTAAATGTTTTATTTTTGTATATGTACTTTGTAAATGTGTTTATATGTTTTTTACTGAATTTGAAATTTAAAAAAAATTAATCAATCAATATGTTCAATGCCAACATACATCACTCAGGCCTTAGACGTTCTCCAGCATGCACATGTGGCTCACCCAAGCGAACCGCCACTCAAATCATTTACGAGTGTCACATCTTTTGTTCATCCCGTAATCTAAACCCAAACCTAAACAACTTGGACCCAGATATAATTCACTAGCAGCCAAATTTGCTTGATGTTGCACGGAAACTGTGCTGCCTCATATGAAAGAAGACGAAGAGACGAAAGTTTATATGCTAGTGGTGACCCTAATTTGCATATAAATAATTCAAAGAATTGACTAGTCACTTCAAGACTAGTTCGTTAAGCATGATCGTTGGCCCTCAAAACAGATGTTGGTCATAATGTTTGAATATTTATTTTTTTAGGTCAAACTTCATTAATTTTCCCTATTTTTGCGCCTAATGAACTTTTTTAGACTAAAAATAATGATTATACAATGTTTCCAAACTACCAATGTACAATGAATGGTTGAATGGGTTTGCATTTGTAGGAATGTGAAAATTTGAACATAGAGTATGTCATAATAAGTATGTAGAGAGTATGTAATGTATGAGATCATGCTGCACTGACTGTTGTTATACCGTTATATACTTGTAACCAAAAGGCTGAATGCACCTTTAAATGGCTGTGCTATATATTGTGTATAGCCCTGCACAAAGAGACTGACCGTGCACATGACCAGGTGAAGGGGGCTAGAACAAAGGATTTGGACCATGAGTTACACAACATGAGTATAGAGTGTGTTGGCAGGAAGTACCAACAACAGTAAACAAAGTATAGAATATAGTTCCACAGATATATAATGTAGTCCATACATTATATGAGATGATTTACACTGTTTTGTATAAAATTATGAGTGATATGCAGTTGTACTGTAAACAAAGTCATAATTTGACATTGGTTATGAATATGAGTTCAGGGAATTCAGTAGAAAACTTATGAAGGAGAATGAATAATGTAATGGTCAAGGTAGTAAGGTCAAGATTACCCTTCCTTATACTGCATCATTGCCCATGTGCCCTCATTGCTGCAATTAACCGTTGAGTGGTGTGGACAGGCAGACAATCGAGGGAGGTTGCAGGCTAGGGGTGCTGAGTGTTACATATAACTTTGATTCTTCCTTGAGAGGTATGTTGGACTATATATATATATTTATAACAGTGTATGAGGCATCATTAATTATTCCTTAGAGTTGTAAGAGTCATATATATTTCTTGGAAATATTTAATTATGATAATTAATGGTTGAACTTTGAGAATGAGGTAGATGTCAAACTCAATTATTTAATATGTCCTTTTGGTAGCTTTTAAATGGTTAAGCTTTTATTATTTGATTTATTGGTTGTTAGACCTGTTTTATATTGGTGTGTAGATATAGGTTTGCAGAATGCAGATTGCGTGGTGAAGTGTGGGATAATTACTTACAAGCATAAAGTAGTGATTCATTGAGAAACTAAGGGGAATTATATTATTGTTATTTGGAGGGTGATACTCTGAGGTTGACCTAAGATTAATAATAATATTTGCCTCATGGTAATTATGCTTTTGAGCTATATAGACATAATTCTACTTTAGTAGTTGGGATGCATTACATGTAGTTTTATTAAAGAGTTGTTGGGTAATTGTACATATATATGTTAGATGTTGTGATAGTTGTTTGTGAGATAGATGTTATTTAGAACTTCATTAATTATTTTAATGAAGGGTTCGTGCTGTGAACAAGGAGTGTTGGTGGTCTCATCGCAAGATTGAGTGGCTGATCGAGACACCAGTTGGGGAAGAACCAAAGTTAAGCCGTAACATCAGGTACGAAGAGTTAATTAATTGATGTCTATGTTATTAGGGAGGAAATTAATGTTCGTTCTATTGATGCATGTGTTACGCTTATTCCCTGGGTAGTTATGATAATTATGTCGAATGAACATGGTGTATTATGAATATATAGTATATGATTTATTATTGGTTACGTGGAGACTTAATTCACTTGAATGTTAGCTGTTCGTCAGGTTTGGGGTATATGAATGCACAGGAGATCATATAATAATTGTTGGGTAACTCATACAGTGATTTAATGCTGCTTCCATTAGCGGAGTATAAACATATACTATACGGTTTATGATCTTGAAATGATTGATG
This sequence comes from Echinarachnius parma, assembly GCA_037951105.1. Lineage (NCBI taxonomy): Eukaryota > Metazoa > Echinodermata > Echinoidea > Clypeasteroida > Echinarachniidae > Echinarachnius > Echinarachnius parma. The sequence continues at coordinate 16,014 of JBAMJV010012730.1, forward strand.
GTGTAAATATGGATATTATTATTGTTTAGTTGAAGTAAAGTAATGATTTGTATGCATTGAAGTGAGGCTTATTGGGAATGAGGCTGTTGTTTGTTTTAGGTTGGTATATACTATATATTGATTATGCTTAGGTCACATTCATACTTATACAGACAGTGCAGCCGTGGTGCAGTCGAGCTAAGAGCAGGCGATCGAGAGGATCATTGTTTTGCTTTGTTTGAGTAGGGTAAGTCAGGATGGCTGAGCTATAGTGGTTAGTAATGGATTATAAAGAGAGTCCTCATTTTTACTTTTATATTCTGACGATGTTTGTTGGTGGCCATTATGATATTGATTACAACTTATTCCGAGTTTAATTCTAGACATGATGATTTATTCTTGATAAATAATATGGAGATAATAACTAATGATAAGTAACAATGAGTAGTGTTTGTTTATGATTATTGGGGCTGATCCTGTTACTTGGGACTAAGGTAAATGTTAGATAAATATTCAACTTGGGTTTCATTAGTTTACTCTCGCTTTTTATAGTGGAATTAATTAGTAAATAATGAGTTGCTAGGATCTAATTAATTAATAGTCTTGAAAATAATAACTTTAGTGGTACAGTTACCCATACGAAGTGCGTTATATGATATTTGTTTCATATTAATGAGGTACTGGAATACTTTGATGAGAAGTCACATTGTAATAATTAATGTAGTCATGAAGATGTACATAAGTTCTGTACTCATGTCTATCTTTCTTTTGTTTTCTCATTTTATTTTGTATTCGCAGGGTTTTCTGTTTCCTTTATTAATTGTTCTTTCTTTCACGGGTGCTATACTTTCGCATTGCGGAAGAATAAATATTCTTTAACCCCCTACTTCTTCTGTGTGATCTGAGTCTTTGTGTCTACAGTGTTTACATCCTGACAAGACAATCACGCCCGACATATTCCCCCCTGACCCAGACTACCACAAATGGTGTCAGAAGTGGGATTAGAGCAACTGCGAGAGGGAACAGACGGTCACCCAAGCGCGTCGAAGGAAGGACAAGGACTACGAAGGACGAGGCGGAGCGAGGATCTAAAGGAAAACCCCTATTTCAGCACGAGGGATACAGAGCAAGGAGTCGAGTTAGAGTATCAAGTACTGGTATGAGTAGTTAAGTGCATGATCTCTGTAGGGAAGTTATATTTTGTTTGTTGTACTTTCTCTCCCATTAGTAAACCAGCAGGAACCGGAAGTGTACCTTTTTCTCCCATTTGTAAATCAGCAGGTTCTGGAAGTCTTAAGTCAACCCCCCCCCCCCCCCCCCGGTCTAGGAAGTTTGACGAAATCCCCCCCCCCCCCCCCCCCACAATTGTTTGTTTGTATTGATAGCGTCTTGTTTGGTAGTTTCACTTTTGTTTGGCAAGATGCCGGTTGACGGTGATGGCACGGGTGGCGAGGCTGCAGCATCCCCTGGATTGAATGAGATGGTCATGGCGTTGACTGGAGCCTTCAAGAGTTTGTCTGCGTCACGTGCTATGCCGTCCGTTAAGTTGTCTAAATTCCGAGGTACCCCCCAAAAGAGTGACGACTTGTCAATAAGAGAATGGCTCGATGAGTTCGATGATTACTGTAGTTATTATAAGTTAGATAAGAGAGAGAAGGCGCAGGTGATGGTTTCCCATCTAGTTGGTGCTGCGAAGGATGAGGTGATGTGTAGGGAAAGTGGTGTAAGAGAGGATGATGCTAAGTTGAGGAAGGTGTTGCAGGCGCGGTTTGGCCGCCTGGAGTCTGTGCAGTCAATGACGTCGGCGCTACATTGTAGGGTGCAGGAAGAAGGAGAGTCCCTGGCCGATTTTAGCAGTGCATTGATTCGGATGTACGACAGAATGGAGTCGGTTGCCTCAGCGGAGGAAAAGCAAGCCTTGAAGCTTCTGAAAAACAACACGCTGAAAGAGAGGTTCATTAAAGGTGTGAAAGAGAAGGGCGTACAGAGGGAATTACGGCGGATTTCTATTTCGGGTGGAGACGAATCCTTCCTGGGGATGAGGGAAGCAGTTTTGGAGCATTTTCAGGATGCAGATCCAACTACTCCCAGAGTAAATGTGCGGGAGTGTGAGGTGGAGGCAGCAAGGATCTCACTACCTCGGGAAGAGCCCTCTACGATGAAGGATATGCAAGGTGACATCGCTCACCTGAAAGAGGCTCTTCACGAGGTAGTGCAGACTCTGCAATTTATGAGGCAAGGGCCCCCTGCTAGGAGACCAATGAAATGTTATAATTGCGGGAAGACAGGGCATGTAAAGAGGGACTGCCCAACCCCTGTCAAGTGCTATGGGTGCAACGAATTTGGTCATATGAAGAAAGATTGCCCAAAAGAAAATGGTATGTTAAGTCGTGATGCCGCTGTAGATTCAGGTACAGGTGCTGGGGTGGACGCTGATGCAAGCAAGCCTAGGGGTCCCAATGTCGCGATCAGGACGGTACACGGCAATGACTCACTAAGTGTTCTAGGTATGGTGGCCGAGAGTCCCACTGCAGTAGTTAAGATAGCGGGTGAGGAGGTCAGCTGCATCCTGGATACTGGAGCGGAGGCTAGCCTGATGCCTCAGCAGTATTATGAGACCCACTTGATGGGAAAGGTAGGCCTACTGGAGGAAACTGCGGATGGAGTTAGAGTCTCTGGAGTGTCTGGGGTGGATATCCCAATTGTTGGCGTATTCAAGGCTAAAGTCGAGGCGTGTGGACACACCGTCAGTGTTGGGTTCCTTGTTGTGAGAGAGGGCATCATATCGAAGCACCAGAATGAGTGCCCTGTCATCCTGGGTTGCAATGCATTGAGGGCCGTACTACAAGGCGAGGGTAGTATGGGAGGCTGGGCCTTGGTAGGAAATGCATTGCGGTCGCCAGCCAACTCGCAGGTTAATGACCAGTCGTCATTGTCAATTCCAAGGGTCGTGTGTGGGGTAGGAGAGTCCACAGGGTTCGGTGGGAAAGGAGTCCTCAGTGAGTCACAGCACATTGGATACGATAGTACCAATTGTTTAGATGCTGTTAAAAGTGTTGAGGTGGAGATCGCTGATGTTGAGGTGGAGATCGCTGCTGTTGAGGCAGAGATCGCTAGTAGTGATGTTGAAATGGTACCCAATGACGGTCCCGACATTGATTTTCTGGACCTTATCGATGACGGAAGCGCACTTGATCAAGGTATAGAGTGTTTAGTACAGCCTGAAGAGCTGGTGTGCAAACAGGAAGAGTTCATGGTTGAGAGCAAGGGTATTGCCTTCCGGAGTGAATTGATTCCAAAGGATCTTGTTAGTCAATTACTAGTTTCACAGATGAGACGGAGCACTGTTAGGCAAGCGGCGGGAGAGGAGTATGGGCATCAAAGTCTAATAAGAACACTTGTTTTCCCCCAGCGGCGATGTCCTTGGCCGATACTGAATCAGGATGTGCGGCGACACATCAAGGAGTGTTTGAATGGTGGTGTGGCCGAGACATCAAAGGCATGTAATCTCCTTGACGTCCTGGATGTTGATTTCAACCGAGTTGAAATAAGTGAAGGTACGTGAATGACTATGTCGTGTTCGATCCCTCTCCCTCGGGGAGAGACCCCAATGATTAGTGATGGTGGTGGGAATGGTGACGGCGACAACGATGATTATTATTTAAGAGGCGATTTCCCAATCGTCCAAGGCTTTGATGTGTATTCTCCATAATGTGCTATGTGGTGAGACATTTACATGGTGAATATATTAGATTTTGTTGTACATTTCTTAGGAATTGTGTCATAATAGTCATTAATGTAGTAGTACTGGGTATGTACATTATATTTGGTTAAGCATACATTTGAGGGCAAATGTACTGTGTCAGGATGGATTGTAGGAATGTGAAAATTTGAACATAGAGTATGTCATAATAAGTATGTAGAGAGTATGTAATGTATGAGATCATGCTGCACTGACTGTTGTTATACCGTTATATACTTGTAACCAAAAGGCTGAATGCACCTTTAAATGGCTGTGCTATATATTGTGTATAGCCCTGCACAAAGAGACTGACCGTGCACATGACCAGGTGAAGGGGGCTAGAACAAAGGATTTGGACCATGAGTTACACAACATGAGTATAGAGTGTGTTGGCAGGAAGTACCAACAACAGTAAACAAAGTATAGAATATAGTTCCACAGATATATAATGTAGTCCATACATTATATGAGATGATTTACACTGTTTTGTATAAAATTATGAGTGATATGCAGTTGTACTGTAAACAAAGTCATAATTTGACATTGGTTATGAATATGAGTTCAGGGAATTCAGTAGAAAACTTATGAAGGAGAATGAATAATGTAATGGTCAAGGTAGTAAGGTCAAGATTACCCTTCCTTATACTGCATCATTGCCCATGTGCCCTCATTGCTGCAATTAACCGTTGAGTGGTGTGGACAGGCAGACAATCGAGGGAGGTTGCAGGCTAGGGGTGCTGAGTGTTACATATAACTTTGATTCTTCCTTGAGAGGTATGTTGGACTATATATATATATTTATAACAGTGTATGAGGCATCATTAATTATTCCTTAGAGTTGTAAGAGTCATATATATTTCTTGGAAATATTTAATTATGATAATTAATGGTTGAACTTTGAGAATGAGGTAGATGTCAAACTCAATTATTTAATATGTCCTTTTGGTAGCTTTTAAATGGTTAAGCTTTTATTATTTGATTTATTGGTTGTTAGACCTGTTTTATATTGGTGTGTAGATATAGGTTTGCAGAATGCAGATTGCGTGGTGAAGTGTGGGATAATTACTTACAAGCATAAAGTAGTGATTCATTGAGAAACTAAGGGGAATTATATTATTGTTATTTGGAGGGTGATACTCTGAGGTTGACCTAAGATCAATAATAATATTTGCCTCATGGTAATTATGCTTTTGAGCTATATAGACATAATTCTACTTTAGTAGTTGGGATGCATTACATGTAGTTTTATTAAAGAGTTGTTGGGTAATTGTACATATATATGTTAGATGTTGTGATAGTTGTTTGTGAGATAGATGTTATTTAGAACTTCATTAATTATTTTAATGAAGGGTTCGTGCTGTGAACAAGGAGTGTTGGTGGTCTCATCGCAAGATTGAGTGGCTGATCGAGACACCAGTTGGGGAAGAACCAAAGTTAAGCCGTAACATCAGGTACGAAGAGTTAATTAATTGATGTCTATGTTATTAGGGAGGAAATTAATGTTCGTTCTATTGATGCATGTGTTACGCTTATTCCCTGGGTAGTTATGATAATTATGTCGAATGAACATGGTGTATTATGAATATATAGTATATGATTTATTATTGGTTACGTGGAGACTTAATTCACTTGAATGTTAGCTGTTCGTCAGGTTTGGGGTATATGAATGCACAGGAGATCATATAATAATTGTTGGGTAACTCATACAGTGATTTAATGCTGCTTCCATTAGCGGAGTATAAACATATACTATACGGTTTATGATCTTGAAATGATTGATGGTGTAAATATGGATATTATTATTGTTTAGTTGAAGTAAAGTAATGATTTGTATGCATTGAAGTGAGGCTTATTGGGAATGAGGCTGTTGTTTGTTTTAGGTTGGTATATACTATATATTGATTATGCTTAGGTCACATTCATACTTATACAGACAGTGCAGCCGTGGTGCAGTCGAGCTAAGAGCAGGCGATCGAGAGGATCATTGTTTTGCTTTGTTTGAGTAGGGTAAGTCAGGATGGCTGAGCTATAGTGGTTAGTAATGGATTATAAAGAGAGTCCTCATTTTTACTTTTATATTCTGACGATGTTTGTTGGTGGCCATTATGATATTGATTACAACTTATTCCGAGTTTAATTCTAGACATGATGATTTATTCTTGATAAATAATATGGAGATAATAACTAATGATAAGTAACAATGAGTAGTGTTTGTTTATGATTATTGGGGCTGATCCTGTTACTTGGGACTAAGGTAAATGTTAGATAAATATTCAACTTGGGTTTCATTAGTTTACTCTCGCTTTTTATAGTGGAATTAATTAGTAAATAATGAGTTGCTAGGATCTAATTAATTAATAGTCTTGAAAATAATAACTTTAGTGGTACAGTTACCCATACGAAGTGCGTTATATGATATTTGTTTCATATTAATGAGGTACTGGAATACTTTGATGAGAAGTCACATTGTAATAATTAATGTAGTCATGAAGATGTACATAAGTTCTGTACTCATGTCTATCTTTCTTTTGTTTTCTCATTTTATTTTGTATTCGCAGGGTTTTCTGTTTCCTTTATTAATTGTTCTTTCTTTCACGGGTGCTATACTTTCGCATTGCGGAAGAATAAATATTCTTTCACCCCCTACTTCTTCTGTGTGATCTGAGTCTTTGTGTCTACAGTGTTTACATCCTGACAAGACAATCACGCCCGACATATTCCCCCCTGACCCAGACTACCACAAATTAATTAATCAAGCCTTTTGTTTTGAGCTTTGAAAGGCATGACTTTTCATGATGGGCCCCTTTCCTTCTCCAAAGCGTACATTATGTCCAGCAAGTCATCATTATGTGTCATTTCTCAGCGTTGGCTTTAAAACTTTCAACCAAAATTGGCACATAGGCTCTCTAGGCTATACTCCATCCAACGCCGTTGCCTACACGCCAAACGATGCTTGTGCTCCACCAGGAAGGGGTGTCAACAAGCAATGTCCACTGTTTCGTTGAAACATCGTAGGTAAGGATCTGTAAAATCCTCAGACGTCATCGAGAGGAGGGGCAATATTAAATCTACGGGAATCTCTAGGACGTTCACAATTGACCACCAGGATAACTGATCGCAGATTGCTTAATCTGTGCCGTATAAACCGGAAATGCCAAAATGGAGCCTTCGCCGTCTATGAAGAAAACACTATGGAATCAACGCTTTTCGCCAAACTGTAGATCAGAGAACCCTCTAACATGGTTACCGAACAAGAAAAACTACCAAGTGTCCACTCTAATCCATGCAACCGAGATTTACCGGACGACCCTGGACTATAGGAGCCCAGAATATTGCCGCCTGGACACTAGAGATATGTCATCTGAATGGGTACGAGCCATAACATCCTTGCCCGAACAGATGGAGGACAAAGGGTTCGTCGATTACGTGACGAGAAGCTGGGAGATGTCTGTATTCACAAAACGACTTGAGGTTGTGACGGCCCAACGGTGGTATGGCTCGTACCCATTAAGATGACATATCACGAGTGTCCAGGCGTCGATCTTCTGTACTCCCTAGTCCACGGACGTCCTGTAAATCTTGGTTGCATGGTATGGGCTGGACACTTGGTAGTTTGTCTTGCTAGGTGACCATGCTAGAGCGATCTCTGATCTGCAGTTTGGCAGAAGGCGTCGATTTCATAGTGTTTTCTTCATAGACGGCGAAGGCTCCATTTTGGCATTTCCGGTTTCTACGGCACAGGTTAAGCAATTTGCGATCATTTGTCCTGGTGGTAAATTGTGGACGTCCTAGAGATTCCCGTATCTTTAATTGACCCTCCTCTCGATGACGTATGAGGATTTTACAGATCGTAGCCTGCGATGTTCCAACAATCAGTGGACATTGCTTGTTGACACCCCTTCCTGGTGGAGCACAAGCATCGTTTGGCGTGTAGGCAATGGCGTTGGACGGGATATGACCTAGAGAGCGTCTGTGCCAATTTTGGTTGAAAGTTTTGCAGCCAACGCTAAGAAATGACACATAATGATGACTTGCTGGACATACGCTTTTCAGAGGGAAAGGGGCCCATCATGAAAGGTTCTGCCTTTCAAAGCTCAAAACAAAAGGCTGCATTAATTAATGCAAACCCATTCAACCAATTATTGTACATTGGTAGTTTGGAAATATTATATAATCATTATTTCTAGTCTGAAATTGTTCATTAGGCGCCAAAATAGGGAAAAGGAATGAAGTTTGATCTAAAAAAAAAATATTCCAACATTATGACTAACAGTGTAGTTACCTTCTATATGGTTGCAATATCTCAAATTGGCCCAAAAGTGATTATTGTTGCGGAATTTGCATGACGTCATAAATACAAAGAGCCTAGAAATAACAACAGCTTTTGGACTTGGTTAGTCATGATTGTTGACCCAGAAAACCTGTTTAGACAATTTAAATGCACAGTTACCTTCAATGATATTCAAATATAAGTAATTATATGCAAAAAGTTATACTAATGATGACGCTAATTTGCATATGACGCTTCAAACTAGGAGAATCCTCTGATCACTTCAAGATTAAGTTAATCATGATTTCTGACCCTCAAGTCATGATTGTTGACGCTGCAAATAATGTGTATAGACGGTTTAAATGCGCAGTTACCAGCATTTATGGTTCGGTTTATACTTTCTAATAAACGTGGGAAATTGCAACACAATTTTGCCTAAATTCGCATAAATCAATAAGAAGGACAATTCAAAATGTGAGCATTATTGATTGTCTTCAAATACGTGTTTATGGTGTGGATACATTAATACGATTTTGATTTTGGTGGAAAGTTAGTCATATAAGGGTGACTGTATGCACAGTTTTGATTTTATGCTAATTTTGACAATAATTTGCATATTATGACGTCATAAACTCACATAATCCTCTGATCACCTGAAGACTAAGTTAACCATGGTTTGAGCTATTTCGGAAATTATATAGCCAGATTGACTCAATTAGAAGTTACAAAACATGCATGCATAAATATTCTGTAAATTCACAAACTTATTGAAAATAATAAGCCCACACAAAACAAGTGTGACTGTAGTGTTATTTTGACATATAGCACTGGCATGTAATGATCCATTCAAGTCAGTTTATTAGTGTTTAATGATAATTTTTGGCCTAATAATGTTAAATATGATTATTAGTAATTCATGCATGTAGGGATGAAGAAAGTGCGCAGTTAATCTTACCTAAACTTTAAAATTCCACTGGTAGAATAGCTTAGTAAACTGCATGCATGCTTCTTTTATGCAGGTGCATGATGGGCACCCTTACCAAACAAAACTACTTATTAAGCAGTCGCTAAACCTTCGAAGACATCAGACTGCTTAACCCAATATTATAGAAGCAGTCATGGCCTTTGAAGACCTTCTTGTAAGCAGTCCTGAATTGCGACAGTTTAAATAGGTAGTCATAGAAAAAAAGGCCTTCATGCTTAAGCAGTCGAAGAGTTGGTCTTAGTAGTCAAACGTTAGAAGGCCTAATTAAACGAAGGCTTATGGCAGTTTGATATTTTGGGGAAAAATACTGCCCTTACCAAACAGAAGGCCTTCGCTAAGCATTCCCACAAGTAGTCACAGGTCTTCAATTATCACACAGGTCTTCGATTATCACATTATGTAGTCAATGGTCTTCCAAAGCCTTTAAAGGCTTATTTAAGCAGTCCGAAAGCAGTCCGTAAGCCTTCCCACGGAAGCCTTCAAAGCTTATAAGTAGTCGGTACCATGGCAGTTTGAAATTTGGGGGGAAATTCTGCCCATCATGCACCTTAAAGATATGTTTTGTATTGTGTTTGTCAAATTATTGGGGGTAGGGGGCATGGCCCACCTACTTCTTGTAACCATTTAGAGTTTACTAAAAATATATACAAAACATAAGGGTCACACAATGAAAAGTCTGCCCCACCCCCCCCCCCCCCCCCCCCCCCCAATTATTCACATGCCTCCCCAATCAGTCAAACCATACAACATCATTGCTCATGCAAACACAACATACACACACGTTTACACATCCACACAAAACGCTCTCAAAATACATATACTGTAAATATATATCCTGCACCAGTCCGGAAATTACTACTCATATTAAAGGGGTAGTTTAGTTTTGGTAGAGAGGGCGCTGCTGCCACATCACAATTTTTTTGTGAGATAATGAAAAACTGAGTGTCGAATTTGGGAGAACATGCAATTTTAATGGCAGAATAAACTTTATTTGGTCAAAATCGGTCCAGAAACGGCTGAAATATCAATAAATATATTTGATCTTATAATTATTTGGGGCCCAAATAATTAGATGATTTTTTCAAAAAATTAAACAAATGCTTACACTTTTTCAAAAATTTTCAAAAGCGTTTTTTAAATAGTTGTTGATGATCTATCTACTTAATCATTATTTCAATAGAACATCACATGCATTATTTTGTATGAAAAATGGTTGAAACCAATGCCTTTTTAGAAAGCGCCCTCTCGTGTTTTAATGGCTCTTTTTTAATGATAACAGGCTTTTTACTTCGTCGTTTGTAATTTTGTATACCTTTCGAGCATGGTGGAGTAATAACTATTAGTTTATAATGTTACTGTCCAGGTTTGGTTACTAAAGTTCAGCCTTACCAAAACTGTACTACCCCTTTAACAAGTACATGTTAGTAATCATCCAAACACAACATACACATCCATACAAAACGCTCTCAAAATACTTATAAATATATATCCTGCACCATCTCAGGAATTACCACTCTAATCAACAAGTACAAATAAGTAATCATACAAAACACTCTCAAAATACTTAAAACTGTATCCTGCATCATCTCAGGAAATTACCACTCAAATTCATGAAGTGCAAATCCAGATATCTTTTTCATTTACAAAAATAGTTTTTATTTTGTAGCTGTATTTGACAATGTATTGTATTCCTTACAACGCTATAAGTAAAAAATGTGAAATCCCCCTGACACTTTTCATCCATTTTTGGTTTTCAAATTAAAATTGCTGGACCAGTACTGACTTATTTCATGAGCATTAAAAGTGACATTCCTACAAAAAAAGGTTCAAATAAAGTACGCCTACAGAGGATGTTAGCAGATACTAATACACATTTCTATGTTGAAAGAGCACTTCTAAACACATTACAGAATTCAATCACTGGAAGCAAAATTTGATTTAAAAGTAATAAAATGCACACAAAAATGATTGATTCAAATGTTTGCATTTTAAATTAATTTTGGCAATGAAAAAACAAATGATTTCCAACCTTAACAAGTACAAGTATACCAGAAATACACAATTCTCAATCAGACAAAAGATTACCTTTCCTCTTATATTTATCCTGACTGTAATTATGGGAGTCAAAGCAGTGTTTGATAAATGTTTTCAATATGAATTCAATGGAGGCCAATCGTTAAGTTCTTAGTGCTTTCTTAAGTGCTTACACACCTTATCAATTGCACACGAGCACACGATGATACAGTTATACAAAACATTTCATATACTGTTAGTAAACCATTTCCCTATAAATACTTCAGAAAATTGCAATGTGCACAATGCATATTCTTATTGGAGCCTTGACCATATATTTGAGTCAAATATATATCTTAATTGTTACTTTTGAGGTTTCATAATTCTAATTTAAGCTCACATCCCTAATACACCACTAGGGTGACTGGAAACATGATTATACAGTTATGTAAGAAAGTACACACATGGAGTAAACATTTTCTGTCAATACTTTGTGGAAAAGCTGCAATATCCCAATATATAGGAATATTGACAATATGATGGTTTGCTATTAAAGGGATAGTTGAGTTCTGGTAAGGAGAGTACAGTTTTGGTGAAACTGAATTTTAGTAACCAAAACCTGCATCATTACATTACAAACTAATAGTTATAACTAGAAAGGAACACAAAATTACAAATGACGTAGTAAAGATCATGTTATCATTCAAAAAGAGCCATTAAAACGTAAGAGGGCGCTCTCTAAACACTCATCGGTTTCAACCATTTTGTATAAAATATTGTGCATGTGATGTTTTGTTGAAATAGTGATTAGATAGAGAAATAACCAACAACTATTTAAATACCCATTTTGTAACTTTTTGAAAAGAGGAAGCATTTTTTTGAATTTTTAACGGCTGGTTCAAAATTCTCTAATAAACCTGGGGCCCCAGCTTTATTACAAATTGTTATATTTATGGATATTTCAGCCATCTCTGAACCGATTTTGATCAAACAAAGATGATTTTATTATTTAAATATTATGCTCTTTCAAATTTTACACTCAGTTTTTCATTACCTCACAAAAAAATAAGTAGTCTAGCGCCCTCTCTACCAAAACTCAACTATCCCTTTAATAGCACTTTACATCATTACAGCAGTATCTAATAGTTACTTTCATTATCAATGAGGTTTGATATGTTGAGGTAACTCGCACACCTAATAAACCAATAGGGTTACTGGAAACATGTCTTTACAGTTATGTAAGGAATTACAAACATGTACATTAGTACCTGGTTAAACAAAAAAAACAAGTCTATAAATACTTTGGGGAAAACCTGCAGTATGCAAATTCTTATACAAATATTGACGATATGATGATGATGATATTGATGATAATGGTTATTTGATATAGTGCTAATCATGTCAGTATCATAGCGCTCTACATTATTACATTAACAGTATCCAATTATAACTTTCATCATCAATTAGGTTTGGTATTTGTTTGGGTATAGCTCACACATCTAATATACCATTGTAAGTACTGGCATTCTGTAAAATACATTCATGTAAGAAATTAAACAAAAGCAGTTAACACTTTTCATAAATAAAATCTTATAGAAATATTGACGATATGATGATGATAATGGTTATTTGATATAGTGTTACATTGTTACAACAGTATCCAATTACAGTCAAACCTGTCTATAAAGACCACCCAAAGGAGACAGAAAACTGGTCTTTATCAGCAGGTGGCCCCTATAGACAGGTTCCATATACAAGTTCATATCAGTCAAAGACAAACCTGTCAATGAAGATCACCCATGGGAGACAGAAAGGGTGGTCTTTATCAGCAGGTGGTCCCTATAGACAGGTTCATTTACTTGTAAACTGCATCCAAGGGAGTCAAGATTAGTGGTATCTAAAGACAGGTGGTCTTTATATACAGGTGGTCGCTAGGGCAGGTCTTACTGTAATACATTCTATATCAATGAGGTTTCATATTTTCAGGTAGCTCACAAAACCAGTCAACAACTGGCAGGAGTACTGGCAGCATGATAATACAGTTATGTAAACAATTGTACATATTCAACATTTTCTAATATATTACTTTGGGGAAAATGCTCCGATATAATAAGAGGTATTCTGGGTCTAGTGGTCAGAGCTCTGCTCTTTGCACAAACTGGCCCGGATTCAAAACCCAGGGTGCGTCTCTCGGATGGTGACGATAAAGGGTGGTCCCAGACGTAAATGATCATAATTGATTGGCCGCGTCTGTAAAAAAAAAACCTAAAGTAACGGACCAACCATCCAATAATAATGCCTATTCTTATAAGAGTATTGACCATATGTTTGAAAGAAATATTTGTTAACTTTCATTCTTAAGTATAATGAGGTCTCATTGTTCTAATTCTAAGCTCACACACCTAGTAAACCACTAGGAGTACTGTCAATTTGATACAATTTAATTAATCTTTTTCAGTCAATTTAATTAATCAACGGATTACATGGTACCCATTTCCCTGCTTGTGACGTGAAATCTGCATATTCTACTGACCATATCATGATATGATTCAGCCAAAGAGAATCTAATTACTGCCTTCAATATTAATGGTGATCCTTTTAAGCACATATACAGTACATGTACATACAAATACACATAATAAACCATTACAAGAAATGGCAACATGATAATACAGTTATGCATTACAAGTTACATAATATTAAACATTACCCAAATAAATACTGCACTTTCTTATCAAAATCCTATTGCTTTCATTTTTCAATGTCCATGTTTTCAGCAAAATGTCAGATTCACAGTAAAATACAAGGTATACCAACCACAAGATAATACAGTTACATTGAAACATTATAAATCGAACATTTCTCTATATCAAATCAAACATTTCCCTATATTAAATATAAGAATCCAGATATTATGTGCTCGAGTCATAACAGCATCCAACTATTGCTTTATAAATAATCAAAAGAGGCTCAAAATTGAGTTACGAGCCGACAAAATAAGTCAACTAATATAACTTATTAGTACAGTTTATAGACCAAACAAACCCTTAAGTTACTTTATGAATAATACAGCTTGACAACAAAGTTATTGACATAATAACACACCAACAAAATCCCATTACCTTTTTGAAAAAACAAACATATAAAAAATCCTTTCCAGAAAAATATGAAAATTTTCATACCTATAAAGCACACATTCGTTTTAGAAACGGACACAACATAAAAGAATAACTAGCAAGGTATGAGAACATCCACATTACAAATTTCACTGACAACCTTAAAAGTTAGTATGTACTTAAAATATTATAAGTAATATATATCTATATAAAAAGGGAACATGTCGACATACAAGAATAACTATACCAACGTATGATAAGAACCGCATAAAAATCCCATTTAAAACCGTAGACAAATTTCAGATATATATACTAAAATTGTAAAAACATATATACATCTAGCTTTGGTAAACTAAAAGATAAACACGACTGAACTATAACAAGAATTTCTATGTCATGGTCTGCCACAAATATATGTTGAAAAAAAGGGAACAAAATAAAAGAATAATCATACCAAGATATGATTACAAACATATTAAGGATCCCATTCAAAGCCTCATAAATTAAAAATACTGTTTAGTAAAGACATCAAAACAATATAAAGCTAGGGTACATAAAAGATACAAAAATACTGAAGTTTAACATGAATTGAATCAATGTCATGGCCTGACACAGCAAATCTAACAAATCTCAACAGTACTTTTGATACTGTACTAAAATAGAAATATTTTTTCTTTACTATACTCCTGCTAATTTCTTCTTAAATTGCACATAAACATTGTGCATTAGAAACCAAGAAATACAAACAAATATTTGTTGTTTGGAATTACAAAGGCTTATGGAAGAGTTACTAGCACTTCTTTGAGGACAAATTTAATTAAGAATATACATACATTGAGATAATTTTAGTATGCGCAGGCTTAGTGTGCATCAAAAGGCAAGCTTTAAAGGGACTAAGTAACATTGTCCAAATCCTCAAAATAAAATTTTAATTCTAGCGGTTCCCTTATACCTTGTTGTATTCGTATTAACAATAAAATCATGGGACAGGTTTCGGTTTTTCAAATTTCCCTTTCGTTACAAAGATATGTATGATTGAAGTATTCAGATAAGAAAAACTCTTAACTCTGGGGGAGTTTTTCTTCTGTGTACAAAGTGAGTGCAGTGAGTTACTGAATATCACTTTGCATTTTCGCTCATTACTTGGCCATACAATGTCCATTTGACTTGAAATTTTCACACAATACCCTGTGGACATACGAGATAACAATAATATACATTGCATCAACCATTCATCACTTTTTGCACATGTCAACAAAGTTACTAGATCCCTTTAATTCTGCAGTAGAGATTTATACATTCAAATTTGTTGGCATCAATCTTTTTGAGGGTCCAGGTTTCAGCACCGTAGAGGAGAATGGATAGTACAAGTACTTTATAAAGTGCTACTTTAGTTGTACAACATGTGTAGCAGTTTTAAATTTAAATGAAACTTAAATCAAACCTTGTGGTGCAAAAAGGGCAATGAGTTAGAAAACATGCAATTTTGGAATATAATGTACATGCCCATGTTCAAAATCTTTTAAGGGTACCACCACCCAAAAATAATATTCTTATTAAAGAAAGGTTACATCGTTAGTATTCCATTCCATCAACAAGTTATCAAAAATATGTTTCCAGAAAAAATATATATAATTGGAAACGCATCACCATTCTAAAGCATGCGTTCATGCGGTCTGAATTACGCAGACTGCTATGCGTGCGGTGAATTGCAATGTGTGCAGAGCGAACGAATCGCCCGGGAATCTATAGTTTACATACGTGCGCGTGAATAGCAATTTGGCGCACTCGCAAATGGTTGGCCCGTATGGAACCAGGGAATAGCAGTGGTTCCGTAAGTGGTGGAAATTAATTGCTTTGTTTATGAATTACACAACCCTTTGCAAAATGTTGGTTATCTATTTGATATCACAAACAGGTACCAAAACATATAATAATGTGTTGTTCTTTGCCTGGTGGTCCCCTTTAAGGCTGGAGCGCTGGAAGTGATATCATATAATTGCCAGGATAGCGGCAAAGAAATAATTTTATGACAAATTGAAATTTCAATTCACCGTTTATCAATTATGGGAACTGGTTATACCAGGTTTCCATATTTGGAAAGATGCAACAGGGTTCTGCTTCTTGTGGATATGCAGGAATATCTTCCACTAGAGGGACGTATGAGAGAGTAGATTATCTCCCCCCCCCCCCCCCCCACCCCCGAATAAAAGAATTTCAATGCAAATCTACTGGTAACCCAGTTTTCCGTATTTAACTAGTTTCTAGTAGTTTTTCTTGAGGTTCCATTGGCTCTTCTTTAACTACGTCTTTGCGTATATTTAGTAAATTATATCTCTATAGTGAGTTGGTTTCTAATATCACATACTAGAAATACGTGTCTTTGTAGAGAATTGCTTTCTAGAAGTTATTGTCGAGGACCCGTCGACTCTTCTTTGGAGTGTTCTGACTATCATCTTCATCTGCTGGCCGTTTGTGGGGCGTCATCTCGGGATCCAAGACGTTGCCAGGCTGCAGAAACATAGACAAAATACAAAAGAAAACAAGTTGAAAACTTATGCAATATGTTTTTGTTTTTTTTCACGAAGATATTTCCATACAAAACGAAGCATCTATATCCTAGACATTGCCCAGCTGTAGGATCGTGGATAAAATGCAAAGATTTTCATACAATATGCTATTACTTCAAGAAGAAATTTCATTCCAAAATTCATAAATTCATATTGATATGGATTTAGTTTAATTTTGTTTTAAAAATGAATGTCAGCAGAATGAACTGCTTTGTATATATAACATCTCATGTTCTAACTATTGCCTACCTCGCCCCATCTTTTGTAGGGGTCATTTCTTGATCAAGAAAATTGCAATGATATGAAGATGTAACTAGTCAAGCATTGTGTGCACCTAACAGGCATATGGAGAAAAATATGCTCCCTGGGGAGTGGACAGTGAAACATTTTGGTGGTAAAAAATTGTCACAACTTTTGTATTTCTTGAGTGATTTGTTAGCTCAAACATTCACAGCTTATTCTACATATGTAGCTTTTTTACAGCAAAAACAATAACATTGCCGGGATTTAATCATTCTTCAAGAAAAGGATTTCACAGGTAAAAGTGCTTACCTTTGGTTTGCCAAACTTCTTCTTCTCACACCAAGCGATGAAGCATCTTTCGGCCTTCTTTGCACTCTCCGGATCACGGTGTTTGCAGTACAGCCGGATGTAGTGCTCGACAAAGTTCTCTGGTAGCATTTGGGACACCTATGGGGAAATGAAAGATACCAAGTAAACAGCTGACTAAAATAATGCATCATCACATACTGTCATGCTCAAAATAAACCTTTTTGCCTTTTGGCCCAATTGGGCAAGTAAAAACAAGATGTTCCAAATTTTAGTGGCCCGAATCCTGAAACTGGTGGCCCCAAGCAAAGGAAAACATTACACATTCTGTTAAATTTGGTTGCCCACTTGGGTCAGTGAAATAAAGCATCAGTAAAAATTGGAAAACCTTACTATGCCCCATGGAAAAATGATTAATGAAGGTATGATTGACTGAAGTATGGTGCCATTAGCAAGGGAAGGGTTGAATACATTTGTATAAGTTGTACAATGGTTGAAATATAATAAAATGAAATGGAATGAAAATACATGCTGCACTGTTATTTAGTATTTGTATTGTCATAAGTATAATTATGATTCTGATTCTGATGATTATTAGTACTATTATCATTATTATCATTATCACCATCATCATCATCATAATCATCATCTCCATCATCATCATCATCATCATCATCATCATCATCATCATCACCATCATCATCATCATCATCATCATCATCATCATCATCATCAACACCACCACCACCACCACCATCATCATCATCATCATCATCTTGATCATCATGATGATCATCATCATCATCATCATCATCATCATCATCATCATCATCATCATCAACACCACCACCACCACCACCACCACCACCACCACCACCACCACCACCACCACCACCACCACCATCATCATCATCATCATCATCTTGATCTCACCTGTCCCTTCCTGATCTGGATGGCAGTGGATGGGTTCTCCTTGGAGTAGAACCTGACATAGTCAATGGGATTCCGGTTCCCCATCCCGTAGTCCATCTTCACAACCTGGGAGAAAATCAGGAAAAGAATACAAATCACAGTTTAACATGATTTCTGACGCTCAAAATTATACAGAAAGTACATTGAGATACCCTCATTCAAGAAATACTAAAATCCTGAATCTCCTGAATCTCAAATTTGACTATTTCAGCTAATGACAGACTAACTACCATCACGACCGTTCTGTGGTGTAAGGTCACAGATGGATCAAATATAAGTCTCAACTCATGCACGCTAAATATACAAGTCTACATCTTTTCTTGCACATCACAGTCAATTTAAAGCGACAAGATAAAGTATTAATTGATGGGTCGCTAACAATGCGCAATCTTCAAGTCTGAGAAGCACTACATTGGAAGAAGAAAGAGAAGAATACTCACGTGGACCACAAGGTCATCAGGATCCAGCTGGGGTCCTCCTAGTTCCTCCTCTGTCAGGGCCAGGCACACCTGCTTACTGATCTCCAATGAGCTCTGCAAAGAAGAAAGACAATTATTAGAAATCATAATTCATCATAATCATACAAAATAATACAAATCTTCACCATCATAACTTCTATCGTCATTATTGTAATGTTTGTTTTATTCACTTTCTCCTTATCTGTATTGATGTCAGCATCATCATCATCATCAGTTACCATTTTCATAATCATCAGCATTATCGTCATCACTGCTAACTTTTTTTTATAATCATCACTATTATCATCAACATCATCATTCACTGCCTCCTCATAAACTGTAACATAATCATCATAATTACCATCATGATCTTTTATCATTATCATCAGTAGCAGCAGCAACACAATCATCATCATATTTCATCACCCTCATCCTCATCATTACATGATAACCTACATCCAGTGGAGAGTCGAGGGGTGGCTGCGACTGTCCCACGCACTTGTAGAGCTGTCTCTTCAAGATGTTTGTGATGATTTCTCGCGATGGCTGCAGCTCCGAGGTGGTAGAGAACAAGATGTGCTCCAGCACACTGTCCGTAAGGAGCGTGTATGCATGCATGTCGTCCAGTGACTCTGACATGGTCAGCTTCTTGCTGAAAAATGATCAAGTAATGAGGATAAAACAATTAAATTAGTGCAGAGTTATTCTGCTCATTTCACTAAACGTTGAACGTTGTCTTTAAACATTTTAAAACGCATTTCTCATTGTAGATCAGAAATGTTTTGAAACGTTTAGAAGTTAAGAAGAAGAAAATATTGGGAAGGGGAAAAAAGGGGGGAAATTATTACAAAAGGGGGAGTCCCTTCACAGATACAAGCTTTATTATTTGAAATGTTTGCTAACAAATACATTTTCAAAGAAAAGGCTACAGTTCAGGGCCCATATTCATGAAAGCCTGCTAGCTTAGTTCCTTGCTAAGTCTATTTTTGATGACGTGGCTACGAATTAAACACAAGATCTTTTAGTTTCTAACTACGGTTAACTAAGGCTTACTCAGCTAACGCTAGTTGGGAACTAGGAAAACTGTTTGTTACTCAATAAACGGCACATTGAAAATACACTTAGCAAGGAACTAAGCTAGCGGGGTTTCATGAATATGGGGGCAGGTGAACAGGAACAAGAGATTTGTTGGAACATTTCTACAGTATATGGCAGGAGTGTGTAGGCATGCATGTTTCTGGTATTGTGTCATTGCTACAAAATAAAATAGGAAATAGCTTTGATGAACAATTTGTAGGCTTGCTAGCAACAATTTTTTGCCTTGTTTGAGTTGAAGAGAGAGTGAAATGCTTGCACATGTTTAATTCACAGATTTGAAGGAAAAAACAGTGCAATTGGTACAAATCTACAATCTACAAATCTCAATAACAGGCTATGACTGCCAACCTGTATTGGTAGTCCCAAAAGGAGGCATATATTCCCCCCCCCCCTATTCTGAATGAAAGAACATACAACAAAACATACTCACCCATCTTTTCCTGGGAATATCCTGAGATGAGGATCGGCCTTGATCAGAGCTTCAACAATCCTGGGGAAATTGAGGGAAGAAAATGATCAGAAAACATATCCGTAAATGGTCTATACAACTTTTGAACAATCCTGCATCCTGCGTCTTGGGGCCACCAAATTGTATTAATCCTAAATTCCACTGAGCTGAATAGGGCTACCAGATGCAGGTTTTTGGACACTAGAATTTGAACAATTGTGGGGGGGGGGGGTTACCGGTCAAAAAATGTTAATTTCTAGCATCCAAAACAAATAGAAATAGATTACATTATTGTTACTTTCCATTTTCGAAGTTAGCACAATATTTGATTTCAACATCAACATGCAGATTTTAGCCCCCGAAGAAGATTCTGATAGCATTGAAAAGTTTGGCCCCATATTGACTCTCTATTACATTACACAGACGTTATTATAGTAGATGTATTAAGCAGTTTTTCAGCAGTATTTTGCATCACCAACATGCAGTTATACTTACATTGTCTCAATGATCTTGTTGACCTTGTGCTGGTATGCCCTCCGATGCAGTGTGTTCCTGGTGTGGAACATGTCGTACAGGGTTCCAACCTCCTACAAAGTTTGACGGGAAGAGAAAAATAAGCACTTCAAGAAAGGTATGGAAACGATGGATGAGGTCATAGAGATGTCAAACTTTCTATGGAATAAAATATGAAAAAATATACAAGACGAAGATGCTGAAAAAATAATATGAAAGTTATGAATGGGTAAGTACAAAACAACATCTGCCTCATCACGATCCGTTCAGAAACGGCTTACATTGCCACAAATAAAGTAATTTAAAGTTGTGGGCATAATACTTTGTTTTGAGCCCTACAATGCAATGCATTAAATCTATGATCTCTGTCATGGAGTGGCTATTAGGCCTGGGAAAAATTTGAATATCTGAACAGCTGTTAGTATTTGAATATTACGTTTTTTTACTATTTAAAAAAAAAAAATTCTGGTGTGCACACTATCGCTACGGTTTAATAAATGTTTAATATACATGTACATTTATATGTAAATGGTTATTTAATATACATGTTTAACTATTTTTATATGAATATTAAAAGATGTCATTGAATTAAAGAATTATCATCAAATTGAAGGCATTTTTTAGAGTTTGTTTTATACTGTCTTGTTATATTATATTTGGACAAAAATCCACATCAATATACATATATTTAGTAAGAGTATATCAGGGCTCCATTACTTTTTTAAATATTCATCCCAGGCCTAGTGGCTATTGTGGCATCATACAACATAGTACAACATACCTTGTCCCTGCTGCAAATCTGCTTCTGCCCATCGACCTCGATGACCCGGGCAAAGCTCATGTATCGCCAGTGGTCGAAGCTGGTCGAGATTCCCAGATGGTGGCAGTCCCTCGCGAAGTAATCCCATTTGTCGACGTCGATCCCGTTCCGCTTGTTGGCGACGATCTCGTAGAGGAAGCTCTTCTCTCGACTGCGGCCTTTGTACGGCCACAGACCATCCTTTATATCAAATGAAAACATATTTATTTTATTGGTTAATCATTTTGAATTTGTATTTTGAATATCATTATATTGATATAAGTCTTTTATGTGCAATGTTTTGTTTTAAATGAATGGGTCGACCACACCATAAGGACTGGATTCCTTTTTGTTTGCTACCCCTCTTAAAAAAATTACTTTTAATTTGTGAATGCAATCTGCCTTCTTAAATTGTAAATTAAATGAATGTTTATATAGTTATTATTTTGTATGTATTGTATATTGTTCTTTTACATTGAGAACTAGATGGATCTTCGACGACGCGCAGTCGAAAATGATGCCTCCGCCATTACGCGATTTATTTATAAAAATGTCAGACGTGTATCTACCTAAAATGCGTTAGATCAAAAATCAAGTTGTCGCTAAAGGAGAACCGAAAGTTAGCACAAGTGCTAGTCGAGATCGGTCCTCTCTATTGTATAGTATAAACTAAACTATAATACAAATGACAGTATAAAATAACTTCACTGTAAAATAACTTTCATATAAAAGAATCATTATAATTAATGAGGTATACATTGTATACATTCTACCAAAGGCATTTCTAACCAAGCATATACAATTATTTATTTATTTACCAAATACATTGTGAGGGCCTTACGAAATAAATATCTGTTTTTTTTTTCTTTAATCTCCTGAGGCAAACTGTTCCAAAGTTTTGACCCAACAAAAGAAATGGAGAATGTCCCTTGAGTTGTCCTACATATAGGCAAGCGTAACAGAAAGTTTTCTTTCCCTCTGGTTCTATAAGTATGATGTAGCACTTCACAATATTCTAGTAAGGAGTGTGGTGAATTTCCTACGAACAAATCATACACAAATGTTGAAACTGCAAGTTCATGCAAGCTAAACACGTCCAATATCCTCAAGTTTTGAAACAGTGGTTTTGAGGATGTTCTAAATAATGAGAATGTAATCGCTCGCACAGCCATCTTTTGGGATAAATGAATACAATTCAAGTGAGATTTATAGCTACTCCCCCACACCTCTATTCCATACAGTATGTGGGGTTGTATAAAACATTTATATAAGAGCACAAGAATATACTGAGGCACAAAATATCTCAGCTTAAAGAGCAAGCCCACTTTTCTCCGTACACTCTTGTTTACACATTCAATATGGTGTTTCCAAGTCAAGGTGCTATCAATTTGAACTCCTACAAAAGATGCCACACTCTCTTCACTTATATCTGTATCGGACAGTCTAAGGACACTATTTATATTAACGATCTGCCTTTTACTTTTAATAAACATATAATTAGTTTTCTTTAACTTAATAGTGAGCTTATTAGCGTTACACCATTTTTGAACTTCGTTTAACTGCTCATTAACTTCATTTATATCAATTTCCGTTCGACTAGCATCATAAGTATGGAAAATATTTGAATCGTCAGCAAACAATCTAAAATTAAAATAGTTAGTAGAACGTGGTAAATCATTAATATAAATCAAAAACAATGTAGGACCAAGAACTGACCCCTGTGGTACACCGCACGTTATATCCTTCCTGGCAGATGTTGCCTCCTTATAGCATAACGCCTGAGAGCGATTCAAAAGATAATTAACAAACCATTGTAACGCAACACCACGAATACCATAATGTGCCATCTTTTCTAAAAGAATATCATGATTTATAGTATCGAATGCCTTTTGAAAATCTATAAATATACCAAGAGTAACTTTACCTTCATCCATTGATCTCATAAGTGTATTAATAAGATTAATCAAAGATAATTTAGTACTATATTTCTTACGGAATCCATACTGATGCTTATACAAAATATCACTAGTCTCCAAAAAATCTATTAAACGAACATTTACAATTCTCTCAAATATTTTTCCAACAACAGGCAAAACTGATATAGGCCTATAATTTCCTGGTTCCGCCTTGGCCCCTTTTTTATAAATAGGTGTCACCTTAGCTACCTTAAGACAATCAGGAAAAGTACCCGTTTATAGTGACAAATTAAAAATGTAAGTCAATGGTACAACAATAAAATTAGCTGCATCCTTTATCAGTCTTACTGGTAGATTATCATATCCATGAGTTTTCTTACTGTCTAGACCACACAAATAATCCAAAACTTCCCTTTCTGTAACGGGTTTCCAAAACAAGGATTTTCATTTCTTCTCCCTAAGTACTCCTTATAACTAAAACATACATTTGGAATTTTCCTTGCTAAGTTTGACCCAATAGTGACAAAATAATTATTTAGCTCCTCGGCTATGTCTCTCTCAGAGGACACAACTCTAGCAGCTCCACCAATACGATCCGACGGTAAAACTAACTCATCTATTTCAGTATTTTTAGACTTTCCTCTTCCACTAATCAACTCGTTTATTGTTTTCCATGTTTTACCTGTATCATGCTTATTTTCATCAAATAACTTACTGTAATACATTCGTTTAGCATTCCTCAGTACCGTTGTTAATGTATTTCTATATTTCTTATACTCTTGTGCATATTCTACATTAAAATTTGATGCTTTATATTTCTTATATAAACTGTGTTTCTTCTTAATAGACTTAAGAACTGCTTTAGTTATCCATGGCTTTTTTGGAGTATGTCTCGTCTGTACACTAGTATGCACACTATTTGGAGCATGTTTATCACACACCTTTACAAACAAATCATAAAATACAGAATAAGCCATATTAACATCGTTGCATCTACATACACAATCCCAATTAATGCTTGCGAGATCATCACAAAACAAATGAACATTAAACTGCTTGTACGTGCGAGCAATTTTCCTCAAAGAAACATCCTTATTCACAATAGGGTGATGTTGAAATACCGCAAATATAGGAAAATGATCAGACACATCAGTTTCTATAACACCTGAATGAATTACACAATTACTTACATTAGTATAAACATGATCAATAAGAGATGAAGACTGATCTGTCACTCTCGTCGGCATTGTAATAATCTGCTGTATTCCAGTACTCTCTATTGTGCTCAAATAATCATCTGTCCTTATATTAACATTTCTACGAGACAAATCTATATTAAAATCACCTATTAAGACTATATTTGACCTTCCAACATTTAACCTCTCCAAGATGCCTAATAAACTATTTTGAAATTGACAAATGTCAGTATTTGGTTTACGGTAAATTACACCCATAACAACGGTATCATTTCCAATTATCTCCAACCAGAGGCTTTCAGCATGCAAGACAGTATAATCTAATCTTATATATTTTAACATGATATTGAGGTATGCACCAACTCCACCACCCCTTAAATCAGCCTCCCGGCAGTTAACCTCGATTACATAATCTTTTAAATTAACAGTATCAACATTAGGAACACTCCATACTTCAGATAGGGCAATCACATCAAATTTAGAACTCAAACTATGTTCATACAGGAAACTCAATTCTCCGATATTCTTATTAAGGGATCTAATGTTCACATGAGTAATGCTAAGAGAGGTAGAACAAGTGAGCTGCATGGTATCATCAAAATCGGTGGGGTTAAACTATGTGCTTGTACATCAATATTATTCTCATCATAATCGATATTAATCATCATCGAATATTATTTAAAGATCTGTACAAGTTGTGGAAAAGAGAGTTAGGCAAGGAAATGCAGTTTGAACTTCTCGTAGTCGATGTCGTCAATGCCAACATCGAACAAGCCATCTGGAGAAGTGATGGTCTTGATCTCGTCGTTAGTCATTTTGCAGATGACGTTCCCATTCCTGGTGGACACACCCTTCACGAGAGGGGATCCTTTCGCACGCATGAGGACAGAATACCTCATGGGGGTCAAATCTTCGTTGATGTAGATGTTTTTACATCCCTCCTTCCCTTTCAATTGGAAACGGGAACTGTAGAGGGCATCTCTCCTCCTCCGAACAGCAAAACGCACGATGGTTTGCCGAACCTTGCCCTCTCCTCTCTTCCCCAGACGGTGGCATGTTGACACATCACGTTCTGACACATCCACTCCTGCCTTCTCAGCGACATCGCAGACCTTTGCGATCAGCTGGTCCTCCGTCTCGTCCCCATCAGCCTCAGGAAGCCCACTAATACGAAGATTCTCCCTCCTTGTAGATTGCTCAATTTCATCTGCTTTGTACTGCAGGCGGAGGAGATGGGGGTTTACCACCTCCTTCATCGCGGCAAAGCAGACCTCCTTCACAGCCTGGACGACAGCTGGAATGGCCGCCTTCACAGTTGCCTCAACCGCCCGCATTATGATTTCTCCCATTTTCCCTTTCTCCGCCTGGTCAACTCCCTCCAGCTGGTCCTCAATGTCGAAGTTCACAAAGAAACCCTTCTCCTGATTTGGACCTGCAGCTGCCCCCATCCCCTGCTGAGCCTGGATTTTACGGTCCAGAACGTCGTTAATCTGGAATGGGCTAGGTGGAACCGGGGTGGAAGGGTGGCCTTGCTGGTCACTTCTAGGTCGTAAAAACCTTCCAGCCTTTGGGGCAGCGCTTGGTGCTTTTTTCCTTGTATTTGGCATGTTAATCCTCAGGAATGTTCCTCAATACCACAATCAAAATGTGCAATATGCAATATGCCTGCAATATAGCGAAAGCTGCACAGTTGTGAATGTTTGGGACCACAGCTCCAAAGCACACACTAAAGTCACAAGTAATAATTCCAAATTCTGTCCAATTTCATGTCCAATTGCAAGTCAAATATGCCTAATTCTTGGCTGGATTGTGCTACAAGATAGAGCAGAGCATACCATGGCTGAAAGAAGCATCAGGACCAGGTGAATGATACAAAGTAATCACATTTCACAGAGAAGTGTTCTGTCTAGTCCTTTATTTCTGTTAATTATATACTTTTGCATATATAATGAGCTCTGTGACCTTTGACCTTTGACCTCATGACCCCAAAATTTAATCAGATCATTGGCCCCCCAAGATACATACATGTACCAAGCTTGGTCAGAATCCATCAATCAGTTCTTGAGATAACGGGATCACGAGCTATTTTTGCATATATAATGAGCTCTGTGACCTTTGACCTCATGACCCCAAAATCTAATCAGATCATCGGCCCCCCAAGATACATACATGTACCAAGCTTGGTCAAAATCCGTCAATCAGTTCTTGAGATAACGGGATCACGAGCTATTTTTGCATATATAATGAGCTCTGTGACCTTTGACCTTTAACCTCATGACCCCAAAATCTAATCAGATCATCGGCCCCCCAAGATACATACATGTACCAAGCTTGGTCAGAATCCGTCAATCCATTCTTGAGATAACGAGAACGGGACGTATGGACGGACGGACAACCCGAAAACATAATGCCTCCGGCAACTTCGTTACGGAGGCATAAAAATAAACTGAACTGAACTGAATGTAGACAAGTTGATTATGAAATGGACTTCTTTGTCTTGTGACCCATTATCATTTTACTCTTATAACTATTATTGTGTTTATAAATACATCTCTCTTGTTACCTTGGTCATAGAGTCTCTGGTCGGGCCCTCGACCTGCTCTCTGATGAAAGACAGGTCTTCGTCATCGAGTCCAAATTGGGTGATTATCTCTCCCAGGTTGTTTTCATCGATCAGGTGGTCGAACATCAGGACCGAAAGATGCTCATGCTGTCAAAAGAGTAAACAAAAAGAAAAAAAAAATGTATTGTTAAAACATTAAAGTGATCCATTAACTTTGCCAATATCAACCCAAATCGCTTGGAGCTTTCAAAAATCTCTTGTACCACATGGTTTGGCAAATATGGTAGCAGATGAGATGGTTTTGATTTTCCACATGTCTCCCCAATTAAAAAGCAATCCAGAATGCTTTTTGATTGTAGTCGAAATCAATGGGCAGTAGGTGATAAAATCTGACATCAGTTTTCACTCCTAGGTTGCTTTCTTTAACAAGGTTGTTATACATAAGCACATAAAGATGTTTTTGCTGCCAGAACAGCGGAAAATACTGTTGGAAAACGCAAGAAAAATTATTCTGAAAACAATCCCCCCCCCCCCCCAAAAAAAAAAACAACAACAACAAACAGACAGACAGACAAACAAACAAAGAGACAAACAAAAGAAAAAGAAGAAGAAAAAATATCCATTCTCACCTTCCAATTGATGTCTGGTCTCATGGCAGGAATGAAGAATAGGTCAAACATGTGGGAGAACGGGCCGTGGCCTAGATCGTGGCATAGACCGGCAATCTGGACGCATAGCACATCCTTTGCAGTGATCCCTAGCTCTGGCTGTTTGCGTCTCAGCGTGTTGACCAGTTCACCGGCCAAGAAAGCCACACTTTATGATTTTAAAAATTAGAAAAATAAGCTTTATAATTTATATGATGTATCAAACATTTTCATAGCAAAAAACATATCAAACATACAGTTGTCCGCAAAATTATTCATACCCCATGGAAAATATCATTCTTTTTTAGATTCTTCATTTATAAAAGCTTTTATGTTGGTACTTCCTGTGTATATTTTGTCTTCTTGTTGTTATGCACAAATCCACATATGAGTTGGCTAAACTTCATTTGCATAATAATAGATACGGCCAAAAGTTATATTGCTCATGTTCAGAATTATTCATACCCCTGACAATACTTCACAAAAATTTCCTTTTTTGATAGTGCCCATTCGTTTCACTTCCTGCAAATGTGCTAATATTTGTTCTATAGTTATTTCAAGATGTTTCAATGGATTAAATACCTTTTTTGTTGACCAAATGTTAAACAATGATAAAAAATAGCACCTTTCCAGAAGAGTAAAAATAGAGAAAAGCGTCCTTGGTCATCCTCGGTTTGTGATCATTATGGCCAAGAAGAAGGAGTTCAGTGATGACCTACACCAACGTCTTGTTAGGGTTAGAAAGTTATCAACCCTAATAGATTCTTGCAGATACAAACTTTACATTTGACCCCATTTGACCTTTGACCTACTTATGTGACCTTTGCCCCCAGAATATCATGGAGGACAATAACGGGCATCTACTGATCAAGTTTGTTCACAAACAGATGCAGAGTTGGAAAGTTATTCAAATTTGTGTACGGGTCACGGACGGACGACGGACAGACGGACGCAATTTGGATCCCTTAGTCTCCCTCCACCTCGGTGTGCTCGACAATAAAACCATAAAAATAAACTTGCTATCTGTGTAAATGTAAATAATTTGCAGTGACCCCTTATATGAGTTACTTTTGCCTCAGTAAGATTACCATGATTAAATATACCCGGTATATTGAATTTTAGTATTCTATTTTAACTAATTTTCATTCCCCCCCCCCCCCCCCCCCTATTTTTCCCCATTCCCATGGGTGGCTTTCTCTTTGTTTCACAATGCTTTTAAGATCTAAAATTGAAATAAAATTGAATAAAGAACCTAAATGGCCAATGCCAATGCTTACCCAAGTGAGTGTTCAAATCTATTGTGGGCGGCTCCCGGGAAGACAAAGTAGCTACAGCCGAGTTGCTTGATGAATCGAAGGCGCTGGAATTGGGGGGTGTCTATGATGCGTATAAGGAGAGGGTGGAAGTCTATATGGCCGTGGACCGGATCATTGAAAATCTGCATAATTAGTGGAAAGCAAAGGTGATTATGTGTCATTACAATAAAAATAGATAAATCTTTACAACTTAAAATCAAATTTTGACTTATTTGGGACGCTGCTATTTTTTTAAAATGTAGTGTATGGGGATGTAACGGCACCGTTTGAAAATAATACAATGCAGATAGCCATTTAGAACTATGCTAGTTTGTGCACACTACATTTAACACTGAGCTTTTCAAGTGGATTAATTTTCCCAAAATATGGGTGGTTGAAATGATTTCCAAATGTGTATATATTGTACAATAGTGAGAATATCAACTTGGAAATTCTTTACCATTAATGTTGGAAGTTTACATAATACGATTGTTCAAGGTAAAACTTCATGCAAAAAGTAATTTCTCTAAAAACGCAAGAGGTGGATCAATTTTAATACATATTCTCACTTCATAACAAAGAAAACAATAGTGTGCTTA
Organism: Echinarachnius parma; assembly: GCA_037951105.1. NCBI lineage: Eukaryota > Metazoa > Echinodermata > Echinoidea > Clypeasteroida > Echinarachniidae > Echinarachnius > Echinarachnius parma. The sequence continues at coordinate 45,742 of JBAMJV010012730.1, forward strand.
CCTTTGTCTTATATTCCAGCTCAGAATTTCTGGTGAGATTGTGTATGGCATCCATAACACGCAGCCTGTTGCCCATTATACTGTAGTGGAAAAAATGCAAGTAGAAAGCAAATTTAAATAAACAATTACAACAAAATAACATTCAGAATAAATAATCAGTCTTGATTGCCCTTGAGACTAAATTGTTAGTAGAACTTGTAATTGTTGAGTGTATGTGTACTGTTCATGAAAATGTACAATTAAAATAATGTGCAACATAAATGAAAATGAGCAAAGAACATTGGACTTCACTGTGAATCAGACCCCAAAACTCAGATTACTAAATTGGTTTTTCTTACTAGTGAGCTATGAAGCTCTTATTACAGTGGCACTTCACAGAAACTCATTTCAATGCTTGTGAAATATTAATTTGTACAATAAGCAGAGCACAGCTATTTGTGTGTGTGTGTATTTAATCAGTGTTAAACATATAAAAGAAAGTGTTAAGTTTCTTTGCAAGGCTTACTCAAGGGCTCAAAATTATCAATTCAATTCAATTCATTTCATTTCATTTATTCACAATATAAATTTGAATATAAATGATGGTTCAATTATCATTTTTTAAATGGTGTTTATCAAATTTTTGCAAAGAAACTCTTCAATGTGAGACTTGCTTACCCGATTCCTATTTTCTCCAGTCTCTCCTCGGTCATCCATGGCAAGAGATGCCCACTAATCTTCTCATCTGTAGGTCGTCAATAACAGAGAAATTCAAATAGGTTACACACATACTTAACTAAATATTGTCATGCATGGAAATGCTATGTACAGCTGGGGCCCCGTTTCATGAAAGGTTCTTCTGTTTAGACCGTCTTAACTGTCCTTTGTGATCGGAACAAACGCCATCTGTATGCCTATAAATCAGTCACAGTCATGTGACAGTTTAGACGGGACTGAACATAAGACCCTTTCATGAAACGGGCCCCAGGTTACCATTTTGAAGTAGGCTAGTTTGTGCGCACTGCATAACACTGGTTACACGCTGTGCGCAAGGCATTCACAAGATGGCACCATGCTTCTGATTTACAAATCCGTTCTACCTTTCCACCATTGATATAAATTAACTCTTTTTCTTTGAGGCCTGATCGGGCCAAGAAAAATCAAAGCTTCTTAAATTCCAAGTGGCCCTGAATCTGATGCCCACCCCCCCCCCCCCCCCCCCCCCAAAAAAAGGGAAAACAAGTCTTGAGGACATATTTGATAGCCCATTTGGGTAAGTAAAATTAAGCATTTACATTTAACTAATGAGAGTTGGTGGCCCAAAGCTAATTTTGGGCGGCCATGGGCCAGCAGACCATTGCTAGTTTTGAGCCCTGCTTAAGCATTGGCACTTTGTGGCAATTGCTTGTGAGTGATTTTGTTATTATTAACAAAGGACTTTTGTATGAATTTTAATTAAATTTTTATTTTGTCTTCTCTAGCCTGCTCCTGTAGTGAGTATTGACCTCTCCAACTTTGGTTGTCCCCCCTTTTGTTCTTGTTCACCCTAGCCGTAAACATGTACATACCAGTTCTTTGCACTTGTCAGTTCATTGCCTAGAGGAAAGATCTGCTAGATTTGAAAGCGTGGCTACATTGACATACATTTGCCTTTATAGCGGAAGGAGTTTTCAGCTGCTTTTTACATTTCTTAACATTTATTAAATCTTTCAAATTCAGCATTTTCCAACTCTGCCATGGATGCCTTTACGTAAAACCTACTTTTCAGAAGGGCTCCCTCTTCCCCAAGTCCCTTTGACTGTAGAAACCGTTCCACATCATCTGCGGTCCAGCTCTCCCACTTGTGACACTCCTGGGCAGATCTCAACTCAGCAATTTCGTCCTCGGGCCCCCTACTCCTCCGCAAAATATTTTTCATAGTGGATCTTTTGGATTTGAGGACTTAATTTTCTGGAATGAAAAAAACAAAACAGAGACACATTTTGAAAGCTAACAATGAATAGGATTGGAAGATAGTCAATAATAATAATAATAATGATAATTTTAACAATTTAGTAATGAATAATGTTACTTATAATGATAATATTAATAATAATGAATTCATAATAATACTTGGTAAACTAATTCAATGTTATGTCGTCTTCAGGCCGCAAAATATTCTTCATAGTAGTGGATTCTATCATGGATTTGATTTTGAGGACGTAATTTTCTGGGCTGTCTACACTTACAGATAACTATACAATGTGAAAGGGAATGGAATCTATAAACAGAAATAATGAGTAAATTAGCACAGGCCTGATGGCCTGGGGCCACCAAAAATTGCTGTCGGGCCAGTAAAAAACTCATATTTCCGATGTTTGGTGGCCCCATCGCTTTCATGGCCTTTTTGACATTATTATTGTCATGTTCACTGTCGGTATTCTAGCGATAGACGCTACCCATACACTTTGCCTTGATGAGCAAGAACACTGTAAGTCTACAGTAGAAATGACTTACGGAAAATCAGTTGACTTTGAATACAAAACACCACATTCTCACACTTTGAGCGACATTTGTAGCCCTACCAATACATTTAGGGCTACTATAATGCTTTAACACACCGATCTCGTGTGTCGCTATACATGTCATTCCATAATTACGGCGATTTTGGAGATTTTACAACGATTTTCCATCACTCTTCTTCGGCCTTTCGCGGTACTTTTTTTTCAAACTGCATATGCATCTGTATGCGCGCGAACACTTTTTCAGCAGCTAGGTACGGTACTTGCCGCCAAGTTCTGTATAGCAGCTTTGCAGCGCGCGCGCTGTGCCGTACGTAGCTGCCTAAGTGTTCGCGCGCATACGGATGCCCATTATGCAGTTTGAAAAAAAAGTACCGCGAAAGACCGAAGAAGAGTGATGGAAAATCGTTGTAAAATCTCCCAAATCGCCGTTATTATAGAATGACATGTATAGCGACACACGAGATTGGTGAGTATTATAGTAAGTAGCCCTAAATGTATTGATAGGGCTACAAATGTCGCTCAAAGTGTGAGAATGTGGTGTTTTGTATTCAAAGTCAACTGATTTTCCGTAAGTCATTTCTACTGCGGACTTACAGTGTTCTTGCTCATCAAGGCAAAGTGTATGGGTAGCGTATATCGCTAGAATGCCGACAGTGAAAATAACAATAATAATGTCAAAAAGGCCATGAAAGCGATAGATTTGTCGATCTACATCGGACCACCAAATGTTGAAACTAGTCTATTACTTAGTATTGACTATTGTGTAGAAAATTATGGTAATTAGGCCTACTAATTATTTGCAAATTTGATACCTCACAGAAAACACTTGATTTGTGGTTTAAAAAGAGAGGAAAGAGAGGTTGTAATTAAAAGTTTCAGAGCGTATTTTTGTTTTCAGCCGACAGAAAAGTCGCAGAGCGTAATTTCCTGGTCGTTCAGAGGACGTAGTCAATGCATGTGTAAGTGTGTCAACATATACACGCTACCTATGCATTGTCTACGCACTGCCTGCGACACAATGCACACAGCTGGCCACACGTACACGCACAAAAGCACAACATGTCATCAGGTAGAAAGGTTCAAGTGCGCCGAGTCCAGCCCGCTGGCGCGCCAGGAACGAGTGTGCTTTGCTTGCCTAAGCAAAGCTTTGACTAAGCAAACAAAAATATATGTTTAAATATGACTAAACAGAAAATTACAAGCACCATGCTCACCAAAAACAATCACTCAGCTCTAGAAAGATCTTACACCCAAGTGAAGCAAGGAACAGTGGCAGAATTCGGGATACTGTAGTCTGTATACTCGCCAACTTTCGCTTTTCCGCTCTGCTCGCTTTTGACGTCGCGCGATCAGCTTATTTTGAAAAGCCATATGCAACATTAACGTTGGGGGCAGCAAACTAAACCGAACAGAGCGCGTTGAGGGTGTATATCGATGGTTGAAATACATGAGACCATGGACTTTATTAGTATTATTATTATTATTATTTTATTCGGCATTCAAATACACATGAAAAGTGTACAAAATAAAAAATTGTTAATTTCATTATTATTTCACTAAAACGTACACCCTCTTTCCAATGTTGTATCGCCATTAGGGAACTCAAACAATCAATGAATAATTATAACAGTTCTAACATGTAAACTATCCAATTGTAATTCTAGCCAATACTAGTTCATCGGGCCCCGTGATAAGTGCATTTTTGATGTGCAGTTTATTGAGCAGGCAAACAGTTGTCCTAGTCCCTATAGGGTCAATTGGGTAAGCCTTTGGTACCCACTATTTAAGTTAAAGGGTGACTAAATTACAAACGCATGTTGACTTTTGTTGATCTGTAATAATGAATACATCACAAATCTTTTGACTATTTGATGTACATTTTTGTCATATTTGTTATATCATTTGTTTCTATTACTTTGATTCTACCTGCTAAGCTTCACCCATAAAAAAAACCCTCCAGAAGCAATTGACTTTTGTGACATCATGATACCATTCAACCATCAGTCAGCTAGATGAACAAAAGACATTGGTAATTCCCTTCCTATCAACTGACCACCTGTTCACAATAGCATTGCATGCCCACTCACCATGAAAAGAAGGGTTTCAATGAAAACATCCAATGCTAATGCAATAAGGTACTTAGTGGGTGAGAACGTATCTTTTGTTCATGTTTATCTATAGCTAACTGATGGTTGAAGGGTATTATGATGTCACAAAAGTCAACGCTGGAGGTTTTTTTTAGGGGTGGAGCTTAGCAGGTAGAATAAAAGTAATAGACCAAATAAATTAAAAATATGACCAAAATGTACATCAAATAGTCAAAAGATATGTGATTATTGTGATGTATTCATTATTACATTTCAACAAAAGTCAACATGAATTTAGTCACCCTTTAACCCTAATTAACAACTAAAATATCTTGTGTTTACTTCTGGTCCACGCCATCCAAAATGGACTTACAAGTTAAAATAAAATGAATCAAATCAAATCAAATCAACTGGGCTTAGCAGGCTTTCATGAATATATGGGCCCAGCTCTATAATACTGATCAAATAATATTCATACTCGGAACATAAAAGGCTGGCAGATGCTTTTCCATCAAGGGGATTTTTTAACCATCCGTAAATAATTAATTATATATAAACAATTCTTCAGACCATTTCAGTTTTGGTATAGAGGGCGACGCACGAAATCATTTTTGTTTGTGAGATAATGAAAAACTGAGTGTAACATTTGGAAGAGCTATTATGCAATGACAGAATAAACTTTATTTGATCAAAATCGGTTCAGAGTTATTCGATGATTTTTTTAAAACATTTTTAAAATGCTTACACTTTTTCAAAACTGTTCAAAAGAGGTTTTTATATAGGCCTAGTAGTTGTTTATGATCTCTCTATTTAATCATCATTTCAACAAAATATCACACGCATAATTTTGTATAAAAAATGGTTGAAACCAATGCATTTTTAGAGAGTGCCCTCTTGTGTATGGCTCTTTTTTTTAATGATAACAGGTAAACAGGCTTTTTACTTAGTCGTTTGTAAAAAAAAACTTAGTTTGTGCAGTGGCCTCTATACCAAAACTGAACTACCCCTTTAAAGTCCGGTTTCGTTTATTTTGACTCACCATGTAAAGAGATAAAGGGCGGGGTGGGGTCAAGAGAACTATATCAGGGGCGGAGGGGGGGGGGGGGGGGGGGGGGGGTGAAAGGTCACACTCTCGTACTATCTAACACGTAATCGCACATACAGATATTACGATACTGTTCTGTGTCGCAGGCAATGCATTCACAGTACAAGACTGGCGTACATTTTTGATACGCCAGTATATGTATTGCCCATGTACTCTTTGCCACCATATATTGTGTCTATGGTGTGTATACACAGTGAGTGAAACGTCACGTAAGAAATTAATTTTTTGCCGAAACTCCCTCTGCAACTTTTAATGGCATCATAGTCCGGATAAGGAAGGCTTTAAAAAATGGCGGTTCATGAGACACTTGTGTTGTAAGTAGTTGTATTTTAGCCCATATTAACGTGTTTTGTTGTGTACCATGCTTTTTGTTAATGCTTATTTAATTAAAAAGCAAAGTGACTTACTCGGGACCCTCCCAGTCCCATATGTGTGTATTGGTGTTGTGTGGTGGAGTGTCCTTTTTATTTTTATTTTTATTTTTAATTGATTGTATCACTAAAGTGGTAAGCCTATTAGTCTCCTTTTAACAAATAAACTAAACAATCAAATATATATATCTAACATAAAGCTGTAACTGTAGTGTAAGTGATCTTCATGATTGGATTTTTGATTGGATCTACCAAAAAACTATGAAAAATGATCGAAATCTGATCAAAAATCAGACTACCAAAAAACTTATGCCAAGCAAAGTCAAAGACCATGAAGACACATCTACTAAATTAAATAGTCCAGTCAGCTGGACCATTTACACGCAATACACGTATGTTGTAGCAAAACCATACTGCCCTATTTCTATTTGTACATTTACTATTGCGCAATCCAATCTCCGTTCAACACTACAGTTGATCGTTGTAACTTGTGTTTTACTTTTAGGAAGCCTCGCTTCGGAAAACAGACTGGATAATTTTTTTCTGAATTGTTTTTGTTTCCCTCTATTTTGTTGTCCTTCTTTTTATTCTTTCTTTCCAGTTTTTCTTTTTGTTTAGTAAACAAATGATTCTTCATTATGTCAATATTTAGTGTGATTTATTATGATTAAATAATTCATTTTGAATAATTATTTGTAAACATAATCATGTTTCAATTTGTATATATGTGAACACAATAATATATCAATTTTTATTATTTGTTAACATTATGTTGTGTTATTGATGAATGAAGAAAATAAATGCCTTTCAAAACAAAGGAAACTCTTCATTTTGTTTTTATGCTCAGATATTAAATTAAGGGAAACAAAATAATTAATTGTCATAAAAAGTGCCAATCAGGGCATGATCAGATGTGATTGAAATGAAGGCCTACACCATTAAAGGACAATGAAATCCAGACGAATTGTTGTATGCCCTATAAGACACTAAATATCATGAATAGTCCCTGAAAATCTGAGCACAATCGGTCAAGAAATAAGAAAACTATGGCTCTTTGAAATTAGCCATGTATTTCTTCGAGTGACTCAAATTGGCAACGCACTCTGGCAAAGTTGTGGACAACTCCCCATACATTTTGTACACAAAATTTCAATTTTGTTCAATTTTCTCAAAATTTATGTTTACCCTTCGTTCGAGTTCAACATATGTTTTGTAGAATGCTTTTATACATAACATATCATGAGTTTGGGGAATGAAAAAATGTGACTATGAAGAAAACTGCAAAAATGGGAACTTTTGTGTACAAAACATATGGGGAGTTGTCCACACACTTATCAGAGTGCGTTGTCAATTTGAGTTCCCCATAGGAATAAATGGACATCTTCAAAGAGCCGTAGTTTTCTTGTTTCTTGCCCGATTATGCTCTAACTTTCAGAGATTATTCCTCTTAATCTCCTCAAGACTATGAAAGCAACATTTTGCTTGGGTTTCATTGCCCTTTAATCCAACACAAAACTGATTACAAACAAAATTCAAGAATTTATGCATTTGTTGCCACTTGCCAAATACTAATATTGTATACTGAATTGAATTGAATTGAATTGAATTGAATTTATTTCCACATAAAAAACACATGCAAATTCAAATCATATAGTTAGTATACATACAAATTAATTGTGTGGTGGAGCCAATAGAAGCCAAAGCCTTGTCAAGAAAGGCTCCATGATCTACAAAGGTTTAAAGCAAAATATACATACTGTTCATAATCTAAACAAGCAATGGCAGCTTGCATTGTTTGAACAAATATTGTTCATCGACATTGTCAGATGTCGCCATGCCTCATTCATCATTAATTATCATTTAACAAGTGTATATGTGACCTTACACCACAAAACGACCGTTATGTCGCTGTGGTAGTTTCTCTTTTATTAGCTAAAATAGTCAAATTTTGTTCAAAATATGAGATTTAGGATTTTGGTATTTCCTGAATAAGCATATTTTAATCTAGCTTCTGTAACATTTTGAGCGTCGGAAATCATGTTTAAATATTATTTTTTCATCTAATAAATGTGATCTTATTACAGCGCTTATAATGGAAACTGATCTTTTAAATGGCCCGTTTCTCCCTTATTTTAAAAATGCTTCAGCTATATTCCAAATCTTTGTTGTTCATTTTGAAAGCGTTTGCTTAGTCCAAATTTGACGAATGATATACCATTTAAAAGGTAATGACTTCTATTTTAATGTTTTATGAAAAGCAGCACAATCAGTTTCCCGACTTATTGGTTGTTTTGTGGTGTAAGGTCACATATGAACATAATAAGTGGCATCCCCCTTTATTAAAATGTTGATGTGCTTGTTTTCTTTGAAAAATAGAAAACAAATCTTTAATGAGAATGTACGTGCCATCAAAATGTTCAGGAAATTCTTGAGATATACATACATTATCCATGAGTTGGTATTTAAAAGCATATTTGAAATCGGGCATATTTTGTAATTTAGTGTCCATTATTTGTAACACTAACACTCTATACAATGTATGTTACCATTAATTTCTCCATTTGCAGCTTTTTAGTGTACAATGGGATGTCTGCACTTGATTTTCAATACGTTATGGATCGAGGCACACAGCATGAACATCTCTTTACTGTACAGTATATTGTAGAATATGAGACATATTGTTGTTATATGAACTGAATTTAAATTACTGATAGGATCATATTTGCATCATGATTCAATCTGAGACTTTGTCAAAACAAAAAAAAAGCCAAATTCTGGATCAACTAAACATGCGCAGAGCATTCACTGTGAAGAAACCGCATTTGGGTCATTCTTCGATAAGTGTATATTTTCGACCATCGTGAGGTCGTGAAAATCAAAACTGTTTCTCCACTTTCTTTCTGTGTGTTTAATATATGTTAACATGTGTAGATTAGGGAAATATTGTTTGGCGCGATCTTTAATGGGGCTATGTAATATTTTGGGGGGTTTTATTAACATGTACACTGTTAATGCGTCATCTCCGTCACAACATTTTTGCACAACTAGATCGTCGCATTTTAACTGAAGAACATAATTCACTTCTTATTCAATCTTTGTTTGGAAAGAAAGGGTGACTGTGAAAAGAAAAAAAAAACATTGGTCAACCATAATCGCATTTTTTTCCTCTAGAGCCACCATTTATACTTGCCTTGCTGAATAAATAGTGAATTTTGCCAAATAGTTTTGCTTTCAATCAGTGTGATGAAATTTTCTCAGGGAATTAGGATGAAGAGAGGTACATGATTACGAGTAAATAGATCGCTAAAAATACCAATATAAATATTTTTTACCAGAGTTTAATCTTTGTTGAAATGTATGCATTTGAACTCAGCGTGACGGAGATGACTGAAGCGTGACGGAAATGACTGAAGCGTGTATTTAACATGTTTAAGAATACATTATAATCACATGTTATATAATAATCTAAAATTCATGCAAACTAAGCTTTGTCATAGAATATTTGTCAATTTTGAACAACATTGTGTGTCAATTAACTGAGTTGACAATCCAACTAAAACTCATCATCTCAGTCACAAAAGAGCCGTGACGGAGATGACGCGTGACGGAGATGACTATCAGACACATTTAAAGCGCCGATAGCTAATGGCAATGTATTTAATACAAATGAGCGATAGTGATGTATGGTTGTTCCGTGGGCACATTCATACAAATGATTAGAAATTCAATCTAACATCTTTATCTAGCTAATATCAATCGTTCGGAGATGATAATAATCATCTCCGTCATGAAAAAAACGTGACGGAGATGATGCGTGACGGAGATGACATTCAGACACATTTAAATCGCTGATAACTTATAGCAATGTATGCAATACAAAAAAGCGATAGTGTTGTATAGTTGTTCCGCGGGCACATTCATACAAATGATTAGAAATTCAATCTAATATCTTTATCTAGCTGATATCAAGCGTTCGGAGATGACGCTTAATAAAGGTACGGACCTGGTTTTTGACAAAGATCTCAAAAAAACAATGTTACTTACCTATAGACCGGGGAAAAAACGTGTCTCTTCTTTCTACTACCTAGTCACCCGACATGTTGCCACCACGATCACTCAAATTTAGCATATTTTTGTACCGTATATGACGGACTCAAAATGCGTGACGGAGATGACGCAAAATATCGGGACACACAAAACAGATTACTTTTTTTTTTTTTTTTTTTAATCGTTGCATGTGTGCGTATTTAATCTTGGTATTCGTAGTCAACTTATAAAATTGAATTTATTAAGGTATATTAGGACAAAAAATATGCATCTTTTTTGAAATGCTATATTATGATATTTTTACATGATGCCATCGGGACATGCGAGTTTGAGGGGGGTGGAACATTTAAAAAAATAATTTAAAAGAAAGTATAAGAGTTATCACTTTACTTTTTTTTGTATTAGTTGATTTTGTACTTACTTGTAAGTCAATACAAAGAGATAACAACAAAAAAGCTTTAATTTTTTTTCTATGCGACACCAAAGTAGCGGGACGCAAAACTATACACTTATCGAAGAATGACCCATTTGTATGCCAATAATAGCGGGTAGCATGCACATGTGTGCAGTACAGTTGTCAAGGGTGTTCAATCAACACTCCAAAATTAAGAAATTATATTATTCAAATCTCCTAGATGATATATTTTGAAGGCTTATCATAATAAAATTGACTCACTCCATTTTTGTCTCTTTCTAGGCATACACAAGATGACAAGTTCTACATTGAAGCTCAGGATTCTAGCACAAAGGAAGTTCTCATCATCGACAGACTCAGTCAAGAAATCATTCTTGAAGGTATGATAGAAGTTCCTAGAACGCATGTCTTTTCTAAGTTCTTATCGTCAACAGACTCAGTCAAGAAATCATTCTTGAAAGTACATGTATGCTCAAAGTTTCTAGAATGCATATTTCTTTTCTAAGTTCTCATCATCGACAGGCTTATATAGTCAGGAAATCATTCTTGTGGATCAAACTGTGCTGGAGGGCCAGTGTCACATAATTAAACTACACACTCCAGGCTTTTCTCCCTAACTTCTGTAAACATTTTGTATAAATATATGTACACAGAACTACACAAACTACATACATGTACTCATTTCTTATTGGAGTAAAACAGAACATCCTATCAAACTTGTCCTGCACATAAACTATCTCTGTGTATAAATAACTACACCCCATTTTTGTGGGTTCTTCAGTGAGGAAAAAAAAGTGTGGTTAAAACACCAGCAAATGCGGTACATAAATCACATATTTTAAATTGTATTATTGCATCCATCTGTCCTTTTGTCCCTACAGAAAATGGATCATCGATACCCCCTGGCGCACACAGCAGACCCATCTGTGGCCTCATGGGTATCATCAAGCTGCTAAGAGGTGAGCTGGTGGAGTTGAAAGTTTTGTTTTCACTATCTAAAATACTTTATTTCAACTCCAAGTCTCTTTCAGGGGCTCCCTAATCCCTATATACTCTTTCAATATAGTTGACCAAATTCATACCACCATGATCAGCTGTTTGAGTATTTACCCTGAATGATATTTAATTAATCATAATTGTTGTCTGTTTGTTGAATAGTAAGTAAGTTTATAGTTTATTTGTTTGTTTTTGGTTTTAAAACATTAGATTGCATTTGACAATAGTAAGATGATTACCTTTTCAATAAACTTGCAACTAAAACATACACTGTGTAATTTGATTGCTCAAAATGAAGATAATTCAAGTCTTGACTATAACTGTGGAATAGAAAAATCTTATATTAATTATGCATTACATTTGGCTGAAGCCTGATGGGCTCATTAATAAATCTATTAATGTAATCATATGGTATGCTACACGTACTTGTTTGAAAGGGAAATTATCAAAATTGTCTCATATTTCAGGATAACCTTCTAATGTTCATCTTTATCACATTATGTTTATGAATGTTTTCCTAAATTAAAACCTGATTTGAGATTAACATCTTGATCATAAAAAGGATTTGATACTAAATGAGACATATTTAAAGCAAAATTTACACGATTATAAACATACTATATGATATATCTAATGAAAACAATAAATCATGAATTATTTTTTCTTCAAATCAGGACCATACCTTGTTGTAATAACAAAGAAGACCAAAGTAGGGGAGATCAACGGACATGTCGTTTGGAGAGTGGCTGGAACAGAGAAAATACCCTACACAAAAACAGATCTGCACCTCACAGAAGAACAGGTAAGAAATTAGACTTATCCGTTGAATTTAAAGCGAGAATTGTCCTTTTTCCAAATGCTTCCAAAAGTGGTTGTTCATTTTTAATTTTAAGGGGCTACTTTTCCAATCTGATGGATATCCAGACATTTTTCACATATTACCCTATGGTAATTTTAGGGGCTACCTACTGGTTTTGAAAATAAGGGGGCAAAGTCGCCCTCAGCCCCCGTATATTTCCTACCCTGTCATGATGTCACCTATATTGTTTATGTATAGAGTTATAAACAATAAACTTTGGGGCACAATTACAACCTAACAATGCACATTAATACATTTCAGAATTCCATACATACTTGCATAGTTGTAAAATGAATATTGTTCATGGCAATGGTGAAGAGAAAGAAGAAAGCATTGCGATTTAGTCATTATTAGTTGTTGATTATATTTGAAAAAGGTAAGATACGACTTACTCTGCATTGCTTTTGTATAGTAGTAAATTTTAGCACAATATAACTAGGAAATACTTGGTCAATCGTTTATCAGTAATGCATCAATCAAGTCCCCACACTATCTTTTTTCTGTATTGGCTTTGTTCGAGCAAGTGAAATCTTAAATGTTTACATTTTACTTGCCCTGATTTAAAATTTACTTGCTTCCTCTTACTTCTAGCTGAGATTTACACACATTATGAAAACACATCGTTCTCTTGTAGTCGAACAATTATTCAGTTGTAAATATATTATCCATTGGGGATATAGTATCGGAAATAATATCGCTAGTGATATTCGTTTGTCTCGCAATGTATGGTCAACTAGGAATCTAAAAGATCATGACGTTTCGTGTGCCGCTGCAACACTTTGTCAAATACATTGCGAGACAAACGAATATCACTAGCGATATTATTTCCGATACTATATCCGCAATGGATAATATATTTACTATTACTGATTGAACATACGGGCGCCCTGCCCTGAAATTGATACGTAGATATGAGCGTTGTAGCAAGAAGGTGGCTCGGTTCTACCGTGGGTTGGAATCAGCCGGTGGGGCCGGTTGGTCGGGGTAGTGTCATGGCGACGTATCGTACGCTGGTTCGGCAGGCGGGCCGAACCAGTGTACCGTTGATTGGTTGAGTACCCGTGTGCACCGGCCAATCGACGTGGCCCGTTGTTGACCTATTAGGAACGTACTCGCTTATGCGAGATTGTGCGTTTGGAGCCACGGTAGAGCATAACAACCGATTGTCTACATTAGATTATATCATTTGACAAAGTGTTGCAGCGGCACACGAAACGTCATGATCTTTTAGATTCCTAGTTGACCATACATTGCGAGACAAACGAATATCACTAGCGATATTATCTCCGAAATTATTTAGTTGGCTGATTAGGAAAGCAAACTAGACAATTTTGACTTGCCCTGGGCAAGGGGCAAGTGCTTGCTTTGAGCCCTGCATTCATTATCTTCAATGCATTAAAGTGAGGCCTGTAAAGTGTCAGATATTGCCCAAAATGACATTTGAGACTTCAATCCTGTACCAAAATCATTGTAAGATATGTCCGAATGATGTGTGAAAGTTTCATTGAAAAAGAACACTGCTTTCCTGGTTAAAAAAGCGAAAATATGCGTCAGCTTTTACAACGGACGTTTATGAGGTTTATGACCGTTTGTTAACGCTTTTGAGCTGAATGATAGATATCGTCATACTAAAGGGGCATTTGAAAAAATCTAACCCTATTTTATTCTTCTCTTACCATAAGCTAAACAACACAGTAGAAGAGAAACGAGGAAGCTCCAAATAATTTTTGTGGAGTTAGACACTTTACAGGCCTCACTTTAATGGTTATGTCATGATTTTTTTTCTTCTCCATTTCAGAAATCAGACAACAAGACATATGAATCCATGTTGCAATACGCACTGGAGAGTTGCACCTACTATTTCTCGACGACCTTTGACCTCACGCACTCCCTCCAAAGGTTGTACAACACGAGTCCAGAGTTCCTAACGATGCCTTTGTTTGAAAGGGTAAGAATACTGAACGAAATACAAACAAGACTGGATGGATTCAATCTAAAATGCAGTCTTGTCTACATTAATTTTCTTTCCCTTTTTTGTTGCATTTTGCTTGCAAGATTTCATGACTTTGAACAGGTGTTTCACTGAACCCTAAAATCGATTTTAGCATTTATTTATTACTTAAAATCTATGCTAAAATTGGATTTAGTGTTCAGCGAAGCACCCAATAATATTTTTTTTTTGGGGGGGGGGGGATTTCAACTCATTACCAGTGCAAATCTAAGAAATGCAGTGATTTAGTTTACAGGTGAATACAAATGAGTTTGTAAATGTATGTTTTAATTGATGTTTTGTTACTATCATGTATAAATATCTTCATCTTTGTATTGTAAGTTCATGCAAAAATCAGCTGAAGATTACATGCAGTTTGATTTGTTCATCCTCATTTGAATTACAGTACTTGATTTAGTTGATTAATTTGTTCCTTGTATCTCATTTTGATATTCTCAATTGTATTCATTTGTCATTGATAATCACATTAATAGTTATTTTGTTAATTTGTAATTATTTCTTCATTGTTATTTCATGAATTCTTCATTTCACAGGCTGACCAAAGGTTTGTGTGGAACGGACATATGCTAAGAGAACTGACGGCCCAACCAGAGGTATGTAACAACAATAATACAAATAATATTCCAGAAGTTATAATGTGCCATCAATCTAGAAATTCTATTCCGTGGCACATCACTATAATTATGTACAAGGTTATTAGCGTTGCTTCAAAGATGTGGAATAGCCTGTAAATAAGCATAAGTAACATTATTAATATTTTCAAACTATTATACAGCTATGGTGGTGTAGAGGTCATGATGACTATTTAGTAATCAAGAGATCATGGGTTCCATCCCCCACATTAGTCTGCTTGTGAGTAGCCCTTCTAGAACATGTGGATGTATCAGTGTATATATATGTGTGTGTTTCTTTCCTATGGAAACAAAACTGAAATGATATTTTTTTAGGAGAATACACAGTATGTGATAATAACCAGCTCTTCATAGCATTGATATAAATTACAAATGCAACAGTATATAATATAATGGATTTAAAGAAAGATTGATAAATATGTAATTGTCACTTGTATCAAAATTTATTATTTTCTATTCCTATTTCAGGTGTACAGATTCATCCTTCCTGTGATGGTAGGGTGTATCCTTTGAGTGCATGAAATTGTATTATAAGCTGTATACACTTGGTTTGTTTGTTTGATATGACATATCTTCACAATCTATAATGTAAAGTCTAAAGGAGTGGTCACACTGAACACGAATCCCCACAAATAGACCCACGAATGCAGTACGAATTGGTACAAATCTATGGCAAGCCGTTTTAACATCTATTCCTATTTCTTGATATCAATAATTGAATTATTGATATCAGTTTATTTCTTGATATCAAGTATTACCAATACCGAAAAGTATTTCTTGATATCAAGAATGCATTTCTTGATATCGAGAATGCATTTCTTGATATCAAGAATTCGATTTCTTGATATCAAGAATTGAATTCTTGATATCAAGAAATAGGAATAAATGTTAAAAACGGCTTGCCATTGATTTTTACCAATGCGTACTGCATTCGTGGGTCTAGTCGTGGGGAGTCGTGTCCAATGTGACCACTCCTTTAGTTAGTTAGCCAAGTCAGAGCAGCATCTTTTGTTTGATGAATCTTGTAAAATCATTGGGGAAACATTGTGGTGCAAGACACTGTTTTAGTAGCATTGAATTTAGCAGTAGTTTAGTTTTGTGAGTTCTGCAGTCATGCTCTGAACTGTGAAGAATAGCAGGAAAATACTTTGTTCCATTTGATAATTTTCAAAATTAAAGACAATGAACAATAATTTCACCAAAAATAGATATTTGTAAAAGATGCTAAGCTTTCAAATTATTTTGAAAATCGAACTCTACCAAGAACTTTAAAGAAAGTCTGATGCCTTGTGTAAATAAATTCTCTACTTTTTATTAAGAATTTATAAGATAAGCTATTTCTGGAAAGGACATGTATCTGTCATATTCAATGTCTTGCTTACTGACCAAACTTCAGACCAGAAATGACAAGAACAAAGGAATAAAGTTACACTATCCTTTATTATTGTGCCATTGAGGTTCAATTAACTTTATTGATAAAAAAAAGTGCAAAATAGAAGAATGATAATTAAGAATTTAAGGTGAATAACTATCACTATGTATGATACTTCAGATTTTGGTGAAAAAGTTTAAATAGTAGGTGGTAGATTCAATCATTTAAAAAAAGTGTAATGATAATTTTAGGCCATTGTGCAATAATTGTGGAAAGTGAACAGCCTTAACTGTGCAACCCGACAGTCGTTAACATAAAAATCGGCATTCTGAACACGAGGCGGTTCGACTACATCCTGATCTCGCGGCGGAGTTGCCTGCGAGCGGGAACGCGGTTCAACATGCGAGGGCTGGACGAACAAGGGCAGGCTGCAAACTTCGTTGAAACGGAACAGATTGTGCAATATAACGGAAGCAGGGCATCATTTGTACAGGTAATATGATAATGTTGATACAGTAAACCTGTGTATAGTGACCATAATGGGGAAACAAGAAAAGTGGTCGCTATAGACAGGTTCATCACAATGATATGTACAGTGAACCTGTGTATAGTGACCACCAAGGGGAAACAAGAAAAGTGGTCACTATAGACAGGTTCATCACAATGATATGTACAGTCAAACCTGTGTATAGTGACCATAATGGGGAAACAAGAAAAGTGGTCCCTATAGACAGGTTCATCACAGTGATATGTACAGTCAAGCCTGTGTATAGTGACCACAATGGGGAAACAAGAAAACTGGTTACTATAGACAGGGTCATCACAATAATATGTACAGTCAAACCTGTGTATAGTGACCACAATGGGGAAACAAGAAAATTGGTCACTATAGACAGGTTCATCACAATGATATGTACAGTCAAACCTGTGTATAGTGACCATAATGGGGAAACAAGAAAAGTGGTCACTATAGACAGGTTCATCACAGTGATATGTACAGTCAAACCTGTGTATAGTGACCACCTAGGGGAAACAAGAAAAGTGGTCACTATAGACAGGTTCATCACAATGATATGTACAGTCAAACCTGTGTATAGTGACCATAATGGGGAAACAAGAACAAGTGGTCACTATAGACAGGTTCATCACAATGATATGTACAGTCAAACCTGTGTATAGTGACCACAATGGGGAAACAAGAAAATTGGTCACTATACTGTAGACAGGTTCATCACAATGATATGTACAGTCAAACCTGTGTATAGTGACCATAATGGGGAAACAAGACAAGTGGTCACTGTAGTCAGGTGACCTTTATAGACAGGTTCTATAACATTGATTTTGTCTGCAGCTGATCAATGTTGGTGGTCACGACACTATATTAATTTTTGAAGCATCAAAGTTGAAAAGGATAATCTTTTTTTCTGATTGGGCTACAAGGGGAAAAAGGAATAAAGTTCCCTTTAAATCTGTGTAAGGAACTCATATTTTGTACATTTTGTTGTAATTTGTCGTTGTAATTGTAAAGCCTGTAAGAGATGATGACTAATCATATTCGTAACTTTTTTATAACTTTTGTCTGTAGTAGCCCATTTGGCAAGTTAAATCATAAATGTTCAAATTTTACTTGCCCAAATAGAACAAAATGACTTGCTCGTTTACTTCTATGTGACATTAACATGTAGAGAATTACATTTTATTCTCGCAGTTGAAGAGAAAATTAGACCATTTTTTACATTTTACTTGCCCGAAAATCACTTTTCACCTGCCCTGGAAAAGCGGGCAAGTGCTAGTGCCCTGTATTATGGGCTATGTAAATCTGAGAATATTATTATATTATTATATAATTTATTATCCTTTATCCTCTTATGTGCAGACTCGTGGCTCCATTCCACTGTTCTGGTCTCAGAGACCGAACCTCAAATACAAGCCTGTCCCACAGATCAGCGAGTCACATGGACATGTAAGTAGTAGACAAGCAATATATACAATATTTACAATAATGATATCAAAGAAACTTATTTATACCGCACCATTACTGGTGAGGAGGATTTTCATTATGTTCTCTGTACTTGTTTACGTTATTAGTACTTACTTGAAAATCTATTTTAAAAGATGTGATTCTACCACTGACAATGTTAAACAAATATATAGAAAGATCTATTAGAAAATAAATGTACTGCGAACAGTGTAATACAAATTATATCAATAGCTAAATTCAGGCTAATTGCTTTTTAGGAATACAAAAATTGTGGTCTTTTCTTTATAAGCAGGGCATCTTAACCTGTTCAGGCCTGACTAATTTTGCTACAACATGTATTCTCCATAGACCAATGCCCAAATATTTTCTGGACCAGTCATGAACAGCTTAATAGACGGGTGATTGCTAGAGGAGGTTTGAATGTTTTATTTTTCTCTCCTAGATGGATGCATTCAAGAGGCATTTTGATGATCAGATAGTGAACTACGGCAACCAAGTGCTCATCAATCTGATTGATCATAAAGGAGCGGAGGACCGGTTAGAGAAGATGTTTGCAACGACGGTCTATCAGTCGGGGAACAACATGGTCAGGTTAGTCCTAGACCATATTGATTTGATTAGATCCAGAATGTTCTCTCAGTTGGGGAACAAGATTTAAGCAAGTTTAATAGTTTAAGACCTAATTGATTTAATTTGATCCAGAACGGTCTATCAGTCCCAGAACAACATGGTCAGGTTAGTTCTAGACCTAGTTGATTTGATTAGATCCAGATTAGGCTATCAGTCTAGGAACAACATGTCAGGTTAGTACAAGACCTAATTGATTGATTAGACCAAAGGGCAGAGGACCCGTTAGAGAAGATGTTTGCAACAACGGTCTATCAGTCGGGAACAACATGGTCAGGTTAGTACTAGACCTAATTGATTGATTAGACCAAAGGGCAGAGGACCCGTTAGAGAAGATGTTTGCAACAACGGTCTATCAGTCGGGGAACAACATGGTCAGGTTAGTACTAGACCTAATTGATTGATTAGACCAAAGGGCAGAGGACCCGTTAGAGAAGATGTTTGCAACAACGGTCTATCAGTCTAGGAACTACATGGTCAGGTTAGTACTAGACCTAATTGATTGATTAGACCAAAGGGCAGAGGACCCGTTAGAGAAGATGTTTGCAACAACGGTCTATCAGTCGGGAACTACATGGTCAGGTTAGTACTAGACCTAATTGATTGATTAGACCAAAGGGCAGAGGACCCGTTAAAGAAGATGTTTGCAACAACGGTCTATCAGTCGGGAACTACATGGTCAGGTTAGTACTAGACCTAATTGATTGATTAGACCAAAGGGCAGAGGACCCGTTAGAGAAGATGTTTGCAACAACGGTCTATCAGTCGGGAACTACATGGTCAGGTTAGTACAAGACCTAATTGATTGATTAGACCAAAGGGCAGAGGACCCGTTAGAGAAGATGTTTGCAACAACGGTCTATCAGTCGGGAACTACATGGTCAGGTTAGTACTAGACCTAATTGATTGATTAGACCAAAGGGCAGAGGACCCGTTAGAGAAGATGTTTGCAACGACGGTCTATCAGTCGGGGAACTACATGGTCAGGTGAGACCCTGATCTAATAGAGTGGTTAATTAATTCATGTTTGCCCCATGCCTGCTGACCACCATAGAGAATGTATTTTTATCAACAAATATCTAATTAATATATTTGATTTGGTTCAGCTTAGTATTTGTTTGAAATTATTTGGGGCCTCTCAAATTGTATGGCACTCGTTAGATCTACAAAGTTATGATGAGAGTATCTTGCGATGTCCGTAAGAGTCCATTAGCCCCCCTACGATGTTTAGAATATTGAGGTCGAGAATACTCCCAAGGTCATCGTACAGGCACCGCCGAATATGTGACTGCTACATAAGGATGCCGCAGACATCGCATGATATTCCAATTTCCCCAAATCGTGCAAAATCCACAGTAGGAAGAAAATCGTAAGGTGCCCAGTGGATTTGTGACCTAGGCATAAGATGATTAATAAGTTTTTAAAATCCTGCTATACAAATGTTTGACATGAAATGTTTGGTGTTGGTGATGTATTTTGTGCCTTAAGATAGAAAATACATTATGTAAATAGCCAATATTATTATTAGAGTAAATGTGATTATTATGAGTGTTTTTTGTTTACTTTTGGTTTACTTTTTGTTTATATTCTGTAGGTACGAGTCGTTTGATTTCCACCATGAATGTCGGAAGATGAGGTGGGACAGGCTGTCCATTCTCCTGGACAGATTATCCAAGGAACAGCAGCAGTTTAGGTGAGTCTTTCACAGCAGAAAAGGAAAAGTTGCAGGATCAGTACATCCATTCGATTCTTCAGCCAACAATTGATACAATTAAGTTTATTTATAGCTGAATGTTTGTCGGCTTTTCGTTTTACTAATGTTGCCCTGCATAGCCCTTACCGCTACCTTATTATTCTCGTTAGACAAGGACAAATTGCAGGATATATGATCAGTTAAATTCTTCAGTAAAAAATGTATGTAATTTACTTATTTTGGGGGAAAAAATAAGTAAACAACTTAGTTATAAGAAGGTGGCTCTGTTCTACCGTGGGTTGGGATCAGCCGTTGGGGGCCGGTTTGGTCGGGGTAGTGTCATGGCGACGTATCGTACGCTGGTTCGGCAGGCGGGCCGCATCAGTGTTCCGTTGATTGGTTGAGTGCCCGTGTGCACCGGCCAATAGACGCGGTGCGTTGTTGACCTATCAGGAACGTACTCGCTTATGCGAGATTGTGGGTTTTGGAGCCACGGTAGAGCATAAAAACCGATTGTCTACATTAGATTATATATAATTTGACAACGAAACGTCATGATCTTTTAGATTCCTAGTTTGACCATACATTGCGAGACAAACGAATATCACTAGCGATATTATTTCCGAAACTTAGTTATAATTAGGATTAGGATTTTCTTATTAAATTAACTACCAATTTGTACTGAAATTGTAAAGTCAAATGTAAAATCTTTAGTATAGTTTTTCTTAACTAAGTATGTACATTATTGGCTTGTGTTTGATCACAACTTTGTTTTTGATTGCAACTTGTAATGTATTATACCCATGGTCTGTAACAGCTACTTCTTGATGGATGCCAGCAACGAGCTGTTAAAGCATCAGATCGGTGTGTTCAGGACCAACTGCATGGACTGTCTCGACAGGACCAATGTGGTCCAGAGTCTCCTAGCCAGGTCCACGCTGCAGGAACAACTACTGGTAGGATACTAACATGATATTGATTGATTGATTGATTGATTGATTGATTGATTGATTGATTGATTGATTGATTGATTGATTGATTGATTGATTGATTGATTGATTGATTGATTGATTGATTGATTGATTGATTGATTGATTGATTGATTGGTTGGTTGGTTGGTTGGTTGGTTTTTGGTTGGTTGGTTGGTTGGTTGGTTGGTTGGTTGATTGATTGATTGATTGATTGATTTATCATTTATAATTATGTTATGTCTTTAATTTTTTCTTTATTTGTTTGTTGATGACAATGGAAACTTGAACTTGAACTTATCTTGACCTCAATGTTCTAGATGTAAAATGAAATATCTCACTATTTTCTATGTTAAGTCCAAATCCTAAATTTAGATTGTAACTCTATCCACTATTTCTACCACCAGCAAATGGGGGTTCTGAAGCCAGGTGGAAAGCTGGATGATCATTACAACGCTGCATTTGAATCAACATTCAAAAATAGTAAGTGTAATTCAGTTAAGGTTTGGAGGTGGTCGAGAGAGCTAGAAGTAATACTGAATTGTTTTAAAACTTTATGGTGGGCACACTTTCATGCAATTTATTTATTTATTTATTTCTTGGAAAATGAATGGTTATTAAACTGTAAATATATGACTTAAAGGAACTATTATTTATATATTAATTTGTTTGGTATGTATTATTGTAGTATTCCCTTTTCCCTCTTCCAGTCCCAACAAATTTGACTATTTATACAATTGAGAATTTACTGCAATTATATCATGAACTATGATGGCTGAAAACTGATTTTGTCTCCTTTTGCACATTTTACTCTCCCAGCGTGGGCTGATAATGCTGATGCCTGTTCTGTCCAGTATGCGGGTACAGGGGCACTCAAAACAGACTTCACAAGGTAGGTGCAGAGGATATAATTCGGTGGATTCACAATACAGTGCGCCACCTATCGGTTGCAGCGGACAGGCCGAAATCCGCATTGCCTCATGAGAAATGGTCGACATCGAAATATAAGGCCGTATACAGCTCAGTGGTGCTAGGCTGTAATTTAATAATAATAATCGACATTTATATAGCGCAAATTGCAAAGAGCCTCTAAGCGCTTAAATAATTATTTAATTATTATTACCCATGGTCAACAGGTACATTTCAAACCCACACAGTGATATTGCAAAGGCAGTGGGCAGGGTTCGAACTCGGGATCTCATGATCGGAAAGCGCGCGCTCTACCAATCTTGCCACAACCACATCCACATGTACTGTGATGTCGACCCCGAAGTTGGAAATTGGCCTGTCCGCTGCAACCGATAGGTGGCGCACTGTATTGTGAATCCACCGAATTAATGAGTTTTAAAAAAATCTTGCTTTCTATAGTTTGGTCCTATTATATTAGGTGTTTAAAGGGATCTAGTAACTTTGTTGACATGTGCACTAAAACTGAAGATGGGTTGATCAAATGTGAATTTCTGTGATCTGATATGCCACTATTCAAGTGATTTGTGAAAATTCATTGTTAAACGAATGTCAGATGACCGTAAAAGTAAGTTTTGTGGATTTTGGCAATGTTTGGCAGTCTTTGTGAATGGGAATTTTGAAAGGTTGATTTAAACATCATTCATTGATTTTGTTTGTCATGTTGCTTTGACTATTCCGTTCATGATTTTTTTTTTAGTCAGAGAAGCTGTGCATAGCACATAGCTCACTCAGTTACACCAGAAGCCTGTCTATTGATTTTTCTGTAATTTAAGGATCAAAATGACCCTGAGTTGCCAATTTGTATATATATGTAATAGGTTGGCAGAATCGTTTTTTATATGAATTTTTGTTCATGAATATTTTATATGAAATTGTTCTGATCTGGTTTTATTATCAGGACAGGGAAGAGGACCAAGTTAGGGTTGCTGAGGGATGGGATGAACTCCCTCATCAGATACTACATGAACAACTTTGTGGATGGATTCAGACAGGTACAGTGACTATTCAACTTTTCTTTTAATAACAAGATATGAAATATATTATGGTCCAACCTGATATAGCAATCACCTGTCTATAAAGACTATAGTACATGATGTATTTACAATACACTTATGTGCTGATCAGTTTTTGCCAGTTGGATGTTACAAATGCTAACCCTTAATATTCAAATTAAAGTAACAATTATGAAGTATGAATTATACAGTAGTCCAGTGTGCACCCAACAGGCACTGGCTGGAATACTCCCTAGGGAGTGAAAAATTTGTATTTTGTGTGCAACAATGATTGCAGTGTGCATCCGTTGACTGTGGTAATGATAGTAACGTAAATAATTATGATTCTTTAGTAAATAGCTTTGTATCAAACTATTATGTGCAATTTTTGCATCAAAGGCTTTTCATTCTTCATGTTGATCTCTGTTTATGGTATTATTGATTGTTTATTCTGGAGGAGTTACTTACAGTTGGTTCATGCATACATTCAACTAAGAATGCCTCTTTCTTCATTTTCATAACCGCTGATTTATAAACTTGTCAGAATATGTAATGTTATGTATGTACGGGGCTCAAAATTGGTGCTTGCCCACTTGCCCAGGTACACCAAAAGGAAATTGAGCTTGAAACAGCTCTTGGTCATCAAGATACAATTTATGCAAATTTCACTTGCATGAGGGGGTCAACAAATGAAACATCAATTTATATGTGATCATTATTTAGAGTACATCAAATAAGACAAGTTTTGATATTTGATGACTACAAGAAATATATATATAATATAATATGTGTGTAATACATGTATGTGTTTGTTTGTTTGTGCATGACATCTATTTTGCACCACACCTTTCTCCTCCCAGGATGCCATTGACCTGTTGCTAGGCAACTATGTGGTGGAGGAGGGTGAGGGAGTCACATGTCCGTCTCCAGTTCGCAAGAGCAGAGAACCAAAGTTCTTGCTGGTGAGTGATTATAATATAAATGTTTTTTTTTACTCTTCCTAGATGTAGAGATGCCAACCCTCCCTGATTTATAATTTTGTCTGATACACCTCACCACACAAGTTTCAGTGCCTCTCTGATTCGATGAAAGATTATTCCCACTGTTAGTATCCTTCCTTTATTTCTGGATGAATGTAAGGGTTGGCATCTTTGTTGATGCATGCTCTATAGAGCATGTTTGATTCGCTGGGAAAACATGACACAAACGCTTTGGTCATCCAGCGTAACCATTCACATTGTATATTCATTATTATATTCTGTCCAATTCTAATTCAACACTTTCTTTAAAAACAACAAGTACACACTGTAAAATGCATATCATGATGGAATAGTATACATTTAAACATCAGGTTTGGAATTGACAGCTAGACAGAGCTTTATATTCGCAATTCCAGCCAGACGAAATACAATTAAATTCCATAGATAACTCTTGATGATACTATAATAAGTTTCCCTTTATAAAGTTATGTGCCTTGATTATCTATATACTTCAATTTCTGTGTCATCTAAATCCATATTGCACTCTAAATCCCGATCACAGGACAACTGTTTGATGAATCAATCACGCATATGTTTGTTAATTTTATTAATGTTAATTAATGCGATAATACACTCATTAAAAAAATTCAGAGCGTGTGCGATTACTATAAAAAGGATCCTATGTGTGCATGCATTGCATAAAATTGAAGTTGAATCTTTTACAGTCATTGTACATCTACAGACATAACCGATATTGTACGAGTTGCAGATATACTCTCGCCAAAACTGATTGCTAAGTTCTGTTATATCCCTCATAAGATCGTTTTACCAGATAAGATATGTTTTGTCTTACAGTTACCAGCGATTGCTATAGTGGCCTTCTCTATGCTCCTCATCAGTATGCTCATTCCAGCTGGTAAGTTTGATGATTAACCCATTGCTTATGTTCCGTCATGTGTTAACTTTATAGAAAATGCAACTTCTAGGTGCAAACATGTTAACAAATTTCTATATGTAACAACTTCTCCAATATCTAATTTCAAATGTTATTGCTATGATGTAGAAGAGGTTAAACAAACCAATTGTGCAAGGTAAAAGGGAAAACTGATTGTAGATGAATAGTGACCATTTTAAGTATGAAAGAAATATGTTTGGCAATAGATGAAACATTACATAAAAATCAATAATCGTAATAGTAATAATAGTGATGGTGAAAGAGATACAATCCCTTGTTTGTATAATTGGTTATGTAGTTTCATTAACTTATTGTACATCAATACATTTCTTTAATTCAAAAGCTCATTGTGCACTAAGATGTACCTTTCTACACCTTTTCTTTTTCACGCACAGCTTTTCACACACAGCTCAGCTGCATCTCAAGAACATTTTTTTTTTTTTTTCAAACGATTATTTTTTACAAATTTTTTCCTTTTCTTTTCCATTAACAGCTGAGCGGCACTTGCAGATTGCATACATCCTGTTCTGGCTGGCTGCTACCAGCATCTGTGTAGCTTATACTATTAGGACTTCTTGAATTCCAAAGATTATAGTGTCTATGAGGCGGAGTATGTGGACCAGCCCAACAAGCGCCGTACTTATATCAACAAGTTATATTCCAAAGGATGTTGCATATATATCAAGATTATCACTTATGTCTTTTCTTTTCCATTGACAGCCAAGCTGCACTTGCAGATTGCATACATCCTGTTCTGGCTGGCTGCTACCAGCATCTGTGTAGCACTCATGGGTGTCTACGGGGTTGCGTTTGTGGATCAGCCAAAATTAGCACAGCACTTTTATCACCAAGTTTTATTCCAAAATGTATTCTTTATGAAGGACACTATTGCAGAAACAGATGCATTTGATTGTAAAGTTGCAATTAATTGTAAGTCAGTTAATGTGATTAAATGCGCCAATTTTCTGACTTGCATTTAATTGCCACTTTACAATCGATTGCATCTCTTTCTGCAACGGTGCCAGGGTTTACTAACAGTACCTCTTCTTTCCATTGACACCAGAGCTGCGCCTGCATGGATGTTGCTTATCAATATGATATCTTATGTTCCAAAGATTGTTGTATACCTTGACTTCAATTTCACTTCTTTCCTTTTCATTGACAGCTGACTTGCACCTTCAGATTGTGCAATATATATATCAAGATTAAACCTTTCTACGTCTTTTCTTTTCTCATTAACAGCCGAGCTGCACTTGCAGATTGCATACATCATCTTCTGGTTGGCTGCTACCAGCATCTGCGTGGTTCTCATGGGCGTCTACGGGGTTGAGTTTGTGGACCAGCCAAAACTAGCCCAGTCCAAGATCAAGAGCGACTGAAATGGGCCGAGAGAGGAGACTGGAAAGCAGAGTAACGGTAGCCAAAGATAGTCTAGTCCTGGGACCCATTTCATCAAACTTTTCCAATTGTTGAAAATGTCCAATTATTGTGACTGGTAGGTCAACAGCCAATCAGCATGGAGCATTGCAGCTGTTGCCATGGTAGTTACAATAATTGGACACTTACAACAATTACGAACGTTTTATGAAACAGGGCCCTGGTCCAGTTTTGGATGTTTTTTTTGTGAGTTTGTGTTAACCCATGGCCTAGAGGATCGTTGTGGACCCTGTTTTAACTCTACAGGGATTGCAAAACTAGTAGTGAACAGGTTAACCAATTGCCTACGGGAACGTGGTGGACCCTGTATTAACTCTATGGGGAATTCAAAATGTAGTAGGGAACAGGTTGATCCATTGTCTATGGCAACCTTGCGGACCCTGTATTAACAGGGATCGCAACATGTAGTAGTGACCAGGTTTCTATAACCCATTGCCTGCTGGAACCTGGTGGACCCTGTATTAACTATATTGGGATTGCAATATCTAGTAGGGAACAGGTTAACCCATTGCCTACAGGCAGAGGCGTAGCGTGGTCAGACTGTATGTATTTCTTATGTATTCCTCTTTTTATCAAAATTTGCCCCCTATGTTTCTTATTGTTTTTTTGAAATTATTGCAGGGCACGTGCCCCCCCCCCCCCGCCACTCGTCAGTACACCACTGCCTACAGGAACCTGGTGGGTCCTGAATTAACTCTAATTGATAATTCAAAACTAGCAATGAAAATGTTATCTTTTCCGCTCTCCGAGGTAAATGCCCAAGTATGCTGTATGTTGAAAAGAACGCCCCGCAGTTTTCCTTGTCGTAGACGCTCACCATGCTTTGTATAGAGATCCCTATATTTCCCGAAAGCTGAAACTGAACGCCACTCGGTTTTTTCTATAGTCCACGCCTGACAAAAAGAGATATAATCAACCGATCTTTGAGCTTGAGCGTCCGGCCTGGGCGATAGAAAGAGGGGCATTCAGTATCAGCTTTCTGGCGCACAGATATTGGGATCTCTATACAAAAAGAAAAACCAGAGCGCATTCTATTCAAACAGCTCCCTAACCCATTTATTTGCCAAGTTTGTCGCCATCTAATGGGGATAATCAACATTCCTGTTTGAGGGCAAAAAAAAAATGCAACGCAGTCTAAAACTATGGCAGCCAAGTTGTTGTGCACCCAGTTGTTATGTGCCCATGTTATGGGAAGGATGCCATTTCATTTTTCTGGGTCACCCTGTATTAAAATCCTCATTCAGTTGAAACTATATTTTGTGCCACATCTAACCTAAATAATGCAAAGTGTTGATGGATTAAGCCATAGCCGACAGGTATCTGTTGTACCATGTATTTAGTCTATGGACATACAAGTATCTTATTAGCAAAGGGGTAATGTTGTTGTTTCTTTATTTGTTTCTTCTCTGCTGCCAATTATTCACAGACGTATGCAGGCATCGTTTGATATCAATGGAAGTTGTAGCACATTTCATTGCCATTGCCCACACATTTTAAGTGTTCGTCTTGAATCATGCACTCACATGTGATTATATGTGCACTCGGTACCAGAGATTACCAAAGAAAATGTGTTTCCACACTTGTTTTTGTTACAATGAATTGAAAAATAGTGACAAATTTTCGATAAATACATATGGATTTGTTTATGTACATGTAATTATTGGCTATATCTGGGGATACTTCTATTATAGCACTATTTTAAAATGTGATGAAAGATGCGAGTCTATATTTGGACTGCATGAAATCGAAATGCTCTAGCTTTCTATATCACATGATTTTACCAACTGCAACTTTGCCATCAATGAGAAAAACCTATTTCTGGCTTATCATCGTAGAATTTTAATATATTGCTGTTAAGGTTTTTCGTTTTATTGTCAGCATTTCTTGAACAGTTAGACTCTTATTTCCGGAGCTGCAACTCCTAAACATATCTATGAAAAATATATCTTTTCTTTTGAACATTATTTTTGTCTGTTTGGAGGCTCCAAAGTCATATATTATTTTAATATTTTGCTTCACTTATGTCTACCTTTTTTTCTTCTTCAGTTTTCATCTTTAGCTAGTAACAGGCTTGTAAAGTCAATTGTAAATGCACCGTAGTGGTACGATTATTGATGGTTTTAAACCAAATGAAGATGAACCAGAAGTTTTTGAAGCTTTTAGAAGTAATGTGTAGAGCTATTAATGGTTTTCATCCAACTAGTGGCACATGTATATCTAATTACAGAAATTACAAGTTGTTAATTTGTCTGTACTCATACAAGTATTCTTAAACCTCACGATTGGATATATGTTACACAAAGAATGGTTACCTTTTTATAAAACATGTACCTTACCACTATCCTATTTCTAAAGCACAGGACATTTTTTTAAATTCTATTTCTATTTCTGATATAATATAATGAATGGAATACATACAATGGTGTTATAATACTGTAAGTAATGAAATTACTTTTAGGCCTGTAATACAGTAACATTAGGTATTATATATAATATGTTGAAAACCATTCCCTTGTATTTCCAAATAAAGATATATTGTAATAATAATAAATTTAATGAGATATTTCTTAAACATATATTTAGAGAACATACAAGGACATATAAACTTTTCTTAGAGTTTGATGATAATGATAGGGACATATTTTATAACCCATTACTGTATGGTATGTATCTAACACTGGGCCATTTTAGGAAGAAATTGAATTGGAGGGTTGTTTGTTTTATTATTATTTAAAATTCATTGGTTTGCATTAAGTTTGTTCTTCAGTTTTTTGTTTTTCTGTATTCCTCTCATTTAAAAGAAAAAAAATATATATTGACAAAAAATAAGACTTCCTCTTGGAGAACTGTGCAAAAGCACTATACTAGACCACCCTAGATTAACAAATATAATTATTATACATTATTTATCTCCCTTATTAGCAGAATGTTCCACGTTATTCTTTGAAGAATGTGTAAAGTGTGAAATTTTGCTATCATATGTTTTTGTAAATATTTTGAAAGAAAGTGCTAATGACTGCATTTGCTCGTGTGTATCAGCTCTTCCTTTTATCGCTATATATTTTCATCAATTATGTAATTTTTTCCAATTATTTGCTTTATTTCCTGTAAAGATTGTGTTCTATTTGTCTGATTAAAATCATGAATGAGTAATCTTAATGTGAATAAAGAAAAGCAACATTTTGGTAAATGATAAAAACGAATTCCATTTATCTGTCTTCTCATTTTCATTTTTTTCATTTATTTTATTTCAACCAAATATCAAAATATAT
>JBAMJV010012731.1:0-18547 GCA_037951105.1 Echinarachnius parma
AAGAAGATGAAAATGTATATTTCCTATGGTAGGGCCCCAAAAAAAACTGTTACGCCCACAGGGCCCTTGTGGGGCCACCCACAAAAATCTTGTGAACAACTTTCATTCTTCATCAATAGAGGCATCTACATATGAAATATCAGGTCTGTCATACTTCTGGATCTTGAGAAGAAGATGTTTAAAATTTACATATTTTTTACACTTGGTGCCCTCCTCCAGGGCCCCCCTGGGGGCCACGCCCACCATTTTAGCAACTTTGGTTCCTCTACCCCTAAAGATGATTCCTGCCATGTTTGGTTGGAATCTAATCATTGATTCTGGAGAAGAAGATGAAAATGTATATTTCCTATGGTAGGGCCCCCAAAAAAACTGTTACGCCCACAGGGCCCTTATGGGACCACCCACAAAAATCTTGTGAACAACTTTCATTCTTCATCAATAGAGGCATCTAAATATGAAATATCAGGTCTGTCATACTTCTGGATCTTGAGAAGAAGATGTTTAAAATTTACATATTTTTTACATTTGGTGCCCTCCCCCAGGGCCCCCCTGGGGGCCACGCCCACCATTTTAGCAACTTTGGTTCCTCTACCCCTAAATATGATTCCTGCCAAGTTTGGTTGGAATCCGATCATTGGTTCTGGAGAAGAAGATGAAAATGTAAAAAGTTTACGGACGACGGACGACGCACGACGCACGACGCACGACGGACGACGGACGACGGACGACGGACGACGGACGACGGACGACGGACGAAAAGCGATCACAATAGCTCACTTGAGCCTTTGGCTCAGGTGAGCTAATAAAAAATTAAAATACAAGAGACAATATTTCCCCTAAAACAATATGTCAGTGCTAGGTCGTAAATCATTATAATGTTTTATGATATTCTGATCTTTCAAGATAGGTTGATGCTTTATTATACTGGAAAAATAAAATTGATTTTCAATTATGGAATACACAGTTGGCTTACAGTAGCACCATGTATGAAAGAGGGGGTGTTGATATTCCTGAATTAAAGGACACTATGATTCCTGCTTTGGTAATCCTAAAAAGAACTGGAAGTCCTGGAAATGACTGTTGGTATGCGTTTTGAACAGGTTGACTGTCCGTTGTCAGGAGAATCCACTCACACCTTTTGTACACGGTACTACCACAATTGTAACTAACTCACCATGGAAACCAATGCCTATAGGCAACATCCAATTACCAATTGTGCATTATGTTGACCTTTCAATTTTAAATCAAATTATCATGATTCATTTCCATTTTATGACAAAAAATTAATTTAAAAATCACACATTGTTAGTCCACACTGACATGTACATGTATACAAAAATACATTTTATAAATCGAAACAATCTTTCAAAATTAAAATCACACTTTCATTTAAAACAAAGAAATTTCATTCATTTATATTCAACATGGAAGAGAATCAGCATAATGCAAAATATGCAGAAACGTCTAATAAAAGTGCCCAATAATTAGTATGTTGTATAGTACAGTTTTGGTAAGGCTGAGCTTTAGTAACCAAAACCTGCACAATAATGTTACAAACATAACTCTACCATGCTTGAAAGGAATAGAAAATTACAAATGACTAAGTAAAAAGCCTCTTATCATTCAAAAAGAGCATTAAAACACAAGAGGGCACTCTCTAAAAAAAAGCATTGGATTCAACCATTTTTCAAACAAAATTATGCATATGATGTTTTGTTGAAATAGTTATTAAATAGAGATCATCAACAACTATCTAAAAACCTCTTTTTAACAATTTTGAAAAAGTGTAAGTATTTTTGTATTTAAAAAAAAAAACATGAAATAAATCTGGGGCCCAAATTTATTCTGATCTGATATATTTATTGATATTTCAGCCGTTTCTGAACCGATTTTGATAAAATAAAGTTTATTATGTCATTAAAATTGTATGCTCTCTCAAATTTTACACTAAGTTTTTCATTATCTCACACAAAAATGTGTGCAGCGCCCTCTATACCAAAACTGAACTACCCCTTTAAGACTCTTTCCACACCTGTAACAATTTTATACTTGTTCCATAATTATCTTTGTTCTAACATACCTCGTTGTGGGCACAAACTTCCATAAAGTTACACCAAAACTTGTTTGAATTCTGCTCTTCATGAGAGCCCTGCATTAACACAATTGTTATTGATAATAAATATTCTTTCATGATTTCATTTTCAGTTGTCAAGTCTCATATATATATGTCATGTCGTGCATAGTATTCAACACATTAAATTCACCTCATTAGGTGAGAAAAACATTTTCAATGCAAAATAATCATAAAGTTGCTTCATATATAAATTAAGATGAGTACATAATTTTGATTGTCAATTTGAAAAACACATTCTAAAATCTAAAATAATTATTGATAATTCTTTTAATTCTTTTTAATTCTTTAATTTAACTGGAGATTGATTGATTGATTGATTGATTGATTGATTGATTGATTGATTGATTGATTGATTGATTGATTGATTGATTGAATATTTATTAATTCATATCTCAATCACTTGCTTAACCGATTCCTTGATCAACTGATTGACCATATCAAATAAATCTACATTGTACATTCACTGTGCATATTATCAACAAAATAATACAATAAATATTCTGATACACATATTTTATGTTTTAAACGTTGTTTACAAGAACTGCATGACTTTGTTTTAAAAAGTAATACTATTTAATATACATATTCTTTATGTAAATGTATAGTACCTACATAAAACCATTAAAAAAATATTCATAAATTGCATAAAAAATCTCATCTTTTTAAGGAAGATTAATACTAATGGTGACATTCTGCATTTATGAAATACATGCACAAACACAGAAAATACTTTTCAAATAAATGATTATGTTGAACATGAGAACATACTGTTCTTTTAGCTTTTCAAACTAAATATTTAATCAATAAAAATGAATAGGAAATTCTTTCTAGTACTCTGAACACAAATCTCTTGAGCAATAATGGTGCAAGTATTTCTTGTCATAAATTCTTTTGAACTATTTATTGATGATGATGATATTGATCTCGACCATGTAAAAGGTTCAACATAAAGTAATTATTTCTTACTTATTTTATTTTCAATCAATTTGGATTACTTCTCTCTACCTTCAATTGCAATAAAATAATATATGCACAATGTAAAGCTATTGTTTTATGTTATGTTTCCATATTTCCATCCAACTTTATTTACAGTATTTGTATGGCATTTCAAATTATTGAAATTTAAACCGATACTGATAACTCAATAGTACCAAACACTGAATAAATAAGGGTACATATATACCTGTAGCACCAGTACAATGAACACTAATATACCCATGTATATATTATAAATAAACATCAAACAGAAGGTTTACCAAACTATACAACATAATTTTACAAGAGCGCTATAATTATTGCTTCTGATTGTCAAAATTGTAATATCGAGCTACATGTATATAAATTGCAAATCAAGTCCTTTTGTACTTGATGCAATTTATTTTGTCTGTTTTTTTTCCCTAAAATCTTTGAAGCAAGCTAGTCTCTCTGCCCAGGATGCAGCTCCCCAAAATGGTTCTTATTGCAAACTAACTGTGCAGAACTGCAGCTTTGTATACAGAGCTGCAATGTCTATCAGTCCTTGGCATGCTGACTTGGTGATATGACATTTGCTCCCGTTACAATTTCTCTGAGGGTGGAATTCTGATCAAAAGGTTAAATTTAGCATAGTGCTATTTAAAACGCATTGTTTCGCGTCGTTTTACGTCAGAAGTAGGTTAAATTTAACCAACTGTTTTATGGAAAGCCGGGTAGTTACTGCTTTGCCACCATAGTCTCCGTTGGCACTTATCTTATTTTTTTCTTAATTCAATTAGCGCTTTCTACACTCGATTTTGACAGCGGAAGTTTAGAGGTTTCCCCGCAAGATGAGTCCTTGTTATTTATATGAAAATTCAAATAAATCTGGCAAAATCAATGATTATTGTCAAGTTCCTACACACTTTTTTCATACTTTCTTCCTGCCAGTTTAGCGTAAAAATAAGCATCAGGGGCAATGGTCTATTCATAGGTTTTGTGTTGCGTTTATGAAGGATGAGTGCGCATATCTAGCAACAAGCGCGCATTTAGAAATAAGTGCGCATTGTTTGCAGTGCGGCGCTCCATAAAAATTTAACCCGGGCTGAATTTAACCTTTTGATGAGAATTCCACCCTGAGGGTTTATTTATTATCGCCATATTATCATTTGAATGAAAGTTAGAGAGCTTTACGGTTAAGGTACAATCAATTTTAAGGTTAGGATTTAGGGTGTTGCAACATTGGTGGGGCCTGTGCTTTCCAATTGTGACATCCTTAGTTCAAAACTGATCTAGATGCACATCTCCTTTGTCCTTCAGCAAGACAACCTATTCACACGTACTACTCTCTACCAAGAGCAAGTGTTAAAAAGAGCATTCGTAAAGCATGTGCTCACGGCTCACCTATATCAAATGTGTACGTCGTGGCTAGATGGATCGTGTGTGGGTACGATGATCAATCATATTAAGCTATATTATAAATCAAAATGATTATTATTGTAAATTGTAACATTTCAAAATTGTAACCGGAGCAAATGTCACACAATTCAGCTTTCAATTTAATAAGACTGAGAGGTGATCAAAATCTCCCGGCAAGCCTGTTCACACGCTTTGTAAAGTCCTCCGCGGTGAATTTAACCCCTGATTCTATGAGCTGCCGTAGTACCTTTGCCCTGTGCTTGTCTTCATCATACATACTCTTATAAAGCTTCACTGCCCATTCAGACTTGGCATTGAATGCATGTGGCCTGGGGCAGCTGTAGTGACTCGCTTTGGCATTATGTAATACTGCGGACTGATCATTCATCTTTCGTCTCAGATTCTCGTGCAAACGATTGCAAACGAGGCACTCAAAACCATCGATGAAATTGATCTTGGTGTAATCATTCACGCCCCATTCTCTGGTCTTCATTCTCTCCACAAGCCGCGGGTTTGTAGCACCCACCTCTTTAAACATTAAATATTTCTTGTAAGCCTC
The DNA here is from genome assembly GCA_037951105.1 of Echinarachnius parma. Taxonomy (NCBI): domain Eukaryota; kingdom Metazoa; phylum Echinodermata; class Echinoidea; order Clypeasteroida; family Echinarachniidae; genus Echinarachnius; species Echinarachnius parma. The sequence continues at coordinate 5,067 of JBAMJV010012731.1, forward strand.
GTCGTCAGCATCAAGGTGTCGTAGATATTCGGCAAGCTCTTTAGGAGAGTTGAAATCATCCGCGACTATTGCAGAGTTCTCATCCGGGAGCCAGTCACGAACGGTGGAAGAGCCGCGGTAGACTGGCACTGACCCCAACACGAGAGGGCGCCAAAGCTTCTCCGTGATATAATCATCACAGAGCGCATTTTCAAATGCGAGCGTAAATTTGTACCGTGACACAATCTCGTAGAAATCCCCTTCCTCCATGGTGAGTGGGTTCTTAAGCTTCGGCGGCAGCTCGCGGTTGTGGACGCACGCTCCGTACGAATCGACAGGGATGTACCGCATCAACTCCCGCACATACGCATCACGGTCGGACGGAGGGTCGCAATCACTCTGGACGTACACAATGGGTGCCAGCCCTGCTGCTTTCTTCTCATCTAACGTTTTGACATATTTCACACTCGCAAGCTCCTCCATGTTCTTCAAGTACTGTGTCGTGAGCGGGTAGTCCGAATCACGCTTGAACGTCGCCGTGTGATTGAAGAGCGTAAGGCACTCCTCGTGAGCGAGGATGTAGTTATTCTTTGGCGACTCCTCGTGAAACAGCGCCCACTCGTGGTGCGACCTGCGCGGCACGGGGACATCTTCCGGTTTGAAGTCGGTGCCATAGAACAGGAATGCAGACGTGTTAGGGTGTTCCTGGTAGTGGCGGTCGACGGTAAAGAAGCAGCGATCGTCACCGCACTTTTTGACACGGCCCCGCTCGCCTGTGAACGGAGTCCACCAGAGGATGATAGGATGTGGGATGTTGATGGTTGTCGCGTCAACATGGTTTGCATCATGCTCATCAGTCCCATCTGTGGTACAAGGGTAAAACATTCTCATTTATTTAATCATTTTACATCAAACAATCTTGTCACCACTTTTAATATTAGCATAATTATTTCCCCTTCCTCTCACACAAACCTAGTTCTGCAGTAAAGCCGTTTTTCAAAATGAATTTTCAATCCTCTTTTGCAGTGCTCCAATCAAAAACTCTTGGTGGCCCTGTAGTAAAATCCAGACCTTTCAAATGTTGGTACTTGGTAGCCTGAAATCAGAATCTGGTGCCAATGGTTGAGCCAACACCCTCCGTTGAAAATATTAATGACATGTTGCCATTTTTAGTTCTAGGTGGCCCAAAGTTTAATTTTGTAGCCCTGGGCCAAGGAGTAAGTGCTTATTTTGAGCCCTGCTTTACAGGTGAAAAAGGAGAGAGAACAAATTTAATTCATTCTTAAAAAGAGGAAGTGAAGAGTTCATTTTTTTTAAATGTCACTATGAATAACGCAAATATATTCTCTACAGTTATGCAGGAATTTTATTTCTAATCACATCCTTCCTATAAGATAAAGTGGTAAAAAACTCTTTGTTGTTCCAGTAATATAAACCGTGCATCATGCATAAGTGAGTTGGCATGGGATAGAAAAACAGGAAGTCAGGAACTGACAGAAGGAAGTGATATTCAAAGATCAATCCCGAGATGAGGTCATGAGGGAAGTAAGTCTCAAAATAAAGTCCTGATACTTTCTTATTTGCCATTCAGTTTTTCTACATTGAGGCAATATTGCCCCCCCCCCCCCAAAAAAAAAAAAAAAAAAAAAAAAATGTATTTGTCATTCCTAGCCATGGCACTATAAAATTCTATATAATTTTTTCTTTATTTCTGATTTGAACTAAATAATAATAACAATAATGGTGGCTACTTATAAATATAGCGCACGTTTTGTCTTTCGACGCTCGTGTGGCCCATCACTATTTATACCATAAACCGGGTGACTTTGGCCACCTTTTTAGATGAATGTATTTTCATCAAGCCGCATATTTTAGAACAAATTACTTATTGTTTCAAATATTTTCTTATAGGGTAATGTATAGAATCAGAAATTAGTTCTAAAGAGTCAGACTTGATGAAAATACATCCTTCTTAAAAAGTGGCAAATGTCCATCTGGCGACCAAAGTCACCCCAGTTTACGGTACCCCGGTCATCGGATACCCACTGCAATCAATTCAGCGCAGAAAGTGCACACTTTCAACTCCCTGGGGAGCAACTACAGGTCATGAAAATAACACATTCTCTCTAGATGCCAAACTAGGGAAATTTCTGCAAATAGTCAATAGTCATAGTTGAGGACAGGAAAACTAGGTCTGGGAGAAAGTAAGAGAAGAAAGGGAAAAGTGTGAAAAGAAATGAAAACAAGACAATGAATTAATGGAACAATGGATCAAAATGGAAAGGAAAGAGAGAGATTACAAGAAGATTTAAGGGAAAGATGGAAAAGAGAGAATGAGAAGGATGAAAATACAAACCGTCATCAACTTGCTTTCCTCCGTATTCCACATCCTCAAACTTCCAGAATGGCCCGTCTCCTGTGTAGATGATCTCTTCATCCCATCTCACATCCTAAAAAGAAGAAAAAAGGTTGTCAAAGGATTAAATACATTTAATGATGATGATCTACTCATCATCATACATTCATTCAAGGGCAATGAAACCCAAGCAAACTGTTACTTTCATAGTCTTGAAGAGAATAAGAACAATAATCTCTGAAAGTTAGAGCATAATCGGGTAAGAAACAAGAAAACTACGGCTCTTTGAAGATGTCCATAATTTATTCCTATGGGGAACTCAAATTGGCAACGCACTCTGATAAGTGTGTGGACAACTCCCCATATGTTTTGTACACAAATGTTCCCATTTTTACAGTTTTCTTCATAGTCACATTTTTCCATTCCCCCAACTCATGATATGTTATGTATAAAAGCATTCTACAAAACATATGTTGAACTCGAACGAAGGGTAAACATAAATTTTGAGAAAATTGAACAAAACTGAAATTTTGTGTACAAAATGTATGGGGAGTTGTCCACAAATTTGCCAGAGTGCGTTGCCAATTTGAGTCACTCGAAGAAATATGTGGCTCTTTTCAAAGAGCCATAGTTTTCTTATTTCTTGACCGATTGTGCTCAAATTTTCAGAGACTATTCATTATATTTAGTGTCTTATACTTGCATACAACAATTTGTCTGGATTTCATTGTCCTTTAAGTATCATCATCATCATCATCATCATAATTTGACAATTAAGGATTGTGCAACATTTATAAAATTCAACCCAGTAACTGTTAGTGTTACAGTAACTGAAAATACAAATATTCAGAAAAAAAAAGTTACGACGCGAGCAAAACCTTCAAAATTAATCTCACGCCCAAGCCAATTAGGCGAGGAGGAACATCCCCATTACATGTGGGTACCTATACAGGTACCCACATCCACACCTACATCAAAACGGAAGGTAGGGTTTCTCCCCATTTATTCATTCCACTTATGACATGACATTTGTAATCTATAAGGTGAAATTAAATCATTGAAAGATGTGTTTTTGATACTTACCCACTTTTCTTGCTATGAATCAGCCAATATTTCACGTTCATTTGCCATGCAGTCGCGTCGAGCGCTGATCATCGCACACGCTTGCGAGGGAAGTACCGTGAAAAGTGTGTTGCTGAAATGACCTTTCGTTAGGTAGTCTTCGTCCAGCCAGGAATTGATACGTTGTAAATTACTTACGCACATTATTGTATGCCTGTCAAATCGGAAATAAAGTGTGTGCCACTGAGTGCGCTTGAGATGAAACTACCGTATTTTGCTTGCGAATTGTTGTTTTTCAAACTTTTAAAGAATATGGATTTAAAAATTGTAACGACTGATTTTTGAATAGAATTAAATAAAATACGATGAAATATATTTATTTTTTATGAAAAAACGTACACACATTAAATTAAATTATACATTTTTACTTTGCAGTTTTAACAGTCGATGATGAGCCTTGCTTCCGACCAAAACAAGTTCGTATAATTGATGACATATGTACAATTTGCGCTAGCTACACAGTGAACAACATTTTCACGTGTGCTTTGATGCTGGATTGACGGGCAGTTCAGGACCAACGAATATTATTGAAGCCCATTTCAATTTAGCTAGCCAGGCCCAGGGGCAACGTGACGCCATCAAATGGAGAATTTTTCATCGGCCATCTATTCTAGCAAGATCTACAAAGTTAGGTGAGAAAATACAAAATAAGAAATCATTCATGAACAATAGTCTTTACAACTAACCCCAAAAAGGGGGGTTAGTGAAGTCACTACTGCTATACAGCAGTGTGACTTTTGGGCATACTTGCCCATACAGTTTCCCATTTGCTAGTGTACATCGTAACGCAGACGTGAGGAGGAAGGAGCGCACATTCACAGACACTCTACCCCGCTACTCTCGGGGAGAATTGGTAGATGAAACATTTCATCTTACCTGCATTTGGAGCGAGCAAAATATCGCCAAAAGAAACAGAATAACCACTGCAGCAGAGGAAAATCTCACAAATCTCCATTTCCAAAGTGTCATGATTGCATCTGAACATCATAATGATAATAATTTGCTCAATATCGCCTTTATATTCGAAGTCGAATTATGAAGGGCATTTTTTCACACAGCATCAAACTTTACGACCGGTTCATTCATTTGTTGATGTTATTATTCCACGTCCGACTAAAGAGGGCGTAGTCAAAATAGATAGAAACCACAGAAACCCTCAAAAATACAATTATAGAAAATAATAATAGAAACAGAAAATAATGTAGAATCAACGTTGTGAATAAAATAAATGAAATCAAATGAAATCAAAAGAAATGGACTTATTGTCAATAATAATCTGTCCATCAATATTTACCATTTACAATATAAAAACATTATATATATTCATTGTAATAATACAATAGAAGAATTAATCGACAAAACAAAATAGCACAATGCTAATCGATAATAATATATTACTTTACACAAACAAAAATACATTTTCAGCTGAACCAACTTATTCACAGTAGGCCTATATATATACATAAATTGAAATTGTATCAATGAAAAACTTAAATAAATTATTTTGTATTAATTAATATTTTTCTCATCAATTTACTCGCTGCAAATGTACTGTTTTACTGATTGGCAAAAGCTTTTCCGTCTAATATTTCCCCTTAAATCGGATGTGGTCCTGAATATGAATTGATTGTTATCAAACGTCAGGGGTGTCGATCTGTCCGGAAAACACAATACATTGGAGGGGCGAGCTATTGTTCACAAACAATGCTCGCCCCTCCAATGCATTGTGTTTTCCGAACAGATCGACACCCCTGTCAAACGTTTGTTTTATTTTCGATATTGCTTATCTTACATTTCTCTTTATTCCGTGTTTCATACGAATGAGCAAGAAATTAAAAAAAGTCAATCAATTTAATATGATGAGGTATAAATTTGTAATTTTGTATCATTAATTTAGTTACAAAATTAAGAAAATACCTACTCATAATTATATACATTATTGTATAGAATATAGGGATTGCATATTTCTGAGTAATGTATAGGAAAACAAATTTAAAAATATACATGGTTATTTATTTGGAGTTGATCAGCTGAAGCACTAACGCACCTGAATAAAATGTAAATATTTGATATCGCTAATAGATTGTTCAATTTAGAATGCAGTTTTCACGCATGGTGAACAACGGCCTAAACAGACTGATTTGAAAATGTCACCACTATACATCAGTGGTCAGGTGGATACCGAGGATGGCAAACTGGCATTTCATTTACTTTATGTACATACAAGTTTTTCAAAAAATTATTTTTGAATGCTTTACTTTTTCATAATTGTCCTCTATGTTATTTTTTGCATAAGTTTGGTTATTGTTTTGTCACGTTTGGGAGCCGGGGGGGGGGGGGGATGTTCCCCGATGCCCTATGTAGCAGCTGCCGCCCCGCTGCCGCCACTGGCTATGAGGTCACTTCGGCACCGCTTCCGCTTGACACCATCACTTTACAGAAAACATGCCTTTACAAAAAGGCATAGTTGAGTATTGGTCAAACTTAACTTTAGTAACCAAAGGCCTGCACCATTACGGTACAAAGTAATAGTTATAACTTCACCATGCTCGAAAAGTATACACAATTACAAACGACTAAGTAAAACCCCTGTTATCATTCAAAAAGAGCCGTTACAACTCAAGAGGGCGCTATTAAAAAAAATCATTGGTTTTAGCCTTTTTTCATACAGAATTGTGCATTTAATGTTTGTTGAAATAATGATTCAATAGAGATATCATCAACGACTTTTTAAAAACCTATTCTGATTTAGTCTTCGAGCATTTTTTGAAATTTTTCTAAAAAGTCTAAATATCGCCCGGTGATTGCCGGTGAAGAACATTTTGAATAAAAAATATATTTATGGATATTTCAGCCGTTTCTGAACCGATTTTGATCAAATAAAGTTTATTATGTCATTTAAATTGTATGTTCTTTCGAATTTGACAGTCAGTTTTTCATTATCTCACAAAAAAATATCGGGGGGCACTTCGGGAAATACCAATACTCACTGCACTACCTTTAGTTATTTTGGTTCAATCGAAATTGTTTATCGTAAGCCTCGTACATTATAAGATTACGGATAATAGTTGGTGAGCCTTTCTGAGCCTTTCGGGGCAAAGCATCCATATAGAACCCTCAGTTAGTCATAAACTTGCTCACCGTGCCCCAATGGCGCACACTGAATGTATTCATGAAACTCATGAAAAAATAAGGCACTTTTTAAAATAGCTCACATAATAGACTTGTTAAAAAACGAGCTATAATAAGTGTTAAATTTAGGGATAGTTGAGTTTTGGTGTAGAGGGCGCTACACAAAATAGATTTTTTTTTTGTTGTATAACAAATAATGATATTAGATGTTTGTACTATTCTAACAGTTATTCGTAAATATTAATATTATAATTACTGCATTTGGTGAAAAGATTTGATATATATCTCAATTGAAATTGTGGCATATAAAATACAACTCCCTGCTATATTTATAACAAGGTTATTTTTTAATGATTGTATTTGTTTACATTATATCTAAGATAAAAATTAAATGTCTTGCAAATTTTATGAAGCAATATTCTAGGAAACAATAATTACCTCATGGAATTAAATTTTAGAAGCAAACAAAATAGACACCCACAGAGCTAGAGTGGTAGAAAGTACACACACCTTTCAAAATTAAACCAATACTTCTAGTTTCTATAGTAACGTATGTTTTGCTTTGTGTATTTCTTCTTGATTCAACAGATCAAGTACCACCAGTATCAAGGTGAACAGACTGCCTGGACAGCAAGCCAGAGGACTCGAGCAATGATTTAAGGGAGCCCATGGAAGATCGGCCATGTCTACAAATATGGTGCTGAATAGGCACACACACATCAGGACAATTATAAAAACAGAAAATGATATTGACCATGCGGTCGAGTGAGTCATTTGTTATACACAATAAAAACCTGTGTATAGTGGCCATCCATGGAACTAAGAAAATAGGCCACTGTAGAGTGTAGACAGGTGATCTCTACATAGGTTCTCTACCTTTTCCTCTGCATTAGATCACTTTTGTGGCCATTGCAGACAGGATATGGTTGCTATTGACAGGTGGTTTCTAAAAGACAGGTTTGACCTCTTTTTGTTTGTAATTACACATGGCAAGACAGCCAACAAAATGTTAAATAAGGCGAGAGGTTTAATTCTGGGACGGTATATTGATTCCATACAAGTAAAAATGTAGATTACTTAGCCAAAACTGAGCTTTGATTATTTCCTCAACTGAAAATGTTGCCCAAATTTTGGTGTCATTATGTCTTCAAATATTTAATTTAGACTTACTGAAGTAAAATTCTAAAAAAACGATTTTAATACAAGTTCTCAGCCTAGAAAAATGCTAAGTAAATTTGTATTTTAAAATATTGAATTGAATACCGACCCTGGTTATTATTATTTTTTTTTACTGGTGCTAAAGTATTGGTTCATTTTAACAAAGTCTTCATTAGATTAAATATTTAAAAATTCACATTTTTGAATGTAATAATTAAATCACAAGTTACTGCCGGGAATTATAAAAGTGATAGTTGAGTTCTGGTAGAGAGAGTACAGTTTAAGTCAAACTGAATTTTAGTAATCAAAACCTACACCATTACATTACTAACTAATAATTATAACTCCACCATGCTCAAAAGGAATAAAAAATTACAAATGACTAAGTAAAAAGCCTGTTATCATTAAAAAAAAGAGCTGTTTAAACTGAAGAGGGCGCTTTAAAAAAACGCATTTGTTTAAACCATTTTAAATAAAATATTGTGCATGACTTTGTGATGTTTTGTTAAAATAGTAATTTAGATAGAGAGATAATAAAACAAACTATCTAAAAAAACTCTTTTGAAAAGAGGAGGCATTTTAAAACGAATTTTAACGGCTGGTTCAAAATTATCGGATTCTTGTGGGGCCCCACAATTATTACAAATGGTTATGTTTATGGATATTTCAGCGGTTTCTGAACCGATTTTGATCAAATAAAGTTTATTCTTCCATTAAAATTGTATTCTCTTTCAAATTTGACACTCAGTTTTTCATTTCATTTTCTCACAACAAAATTATTTTGTGTAGCGCCCTCTCAACCAAAACTCAACTATCCCTTTAAAGATGGTTTTTGTTAAACAATATATTGATATCTATCATATAGTAGCAAAGGGGTTAGTAACATTCTCATTTATTTCAGAATACTTTTGCACAGGATACATCAGGATTTATGGTGTTAATATTTCAAACAGTATAGCTATAATGAATTAATAATTTTATATACTTAATCAACCAAAATAAATTTCTTGCATTGCCCCATCCATCTTGTGTAATCTATATTTTGATTATATGAACCCATTTTGGTAAATTCCAATATGACTATAGTTTTGAATTTGTCAATTCTCCCTACCATAACTCATATTATATAATAATTAGTACTTTATTGAATTAACATTTATACATATTTATTGTTAGTGAATGTGTATATATTCTTCTTCTTTTTTAAAGTATAATTATACAGTTTTGATTATTCATGTAACTTTAAACAAAATAATGTTTTTTTTTTCTTAACCAAATTATTAGTTACAGAATATTTCGTGTGCGTTTTAATCTTATATCAAAGTGTATTTGTATATAGTAGGACCTCAATTATTTTATTGTATTTTATCATGTTTGGATGCTATTATTTTCAATGCAATGTTTCAATTGCTCTGCATGTATTTTAATGTTAAATTTTGTATATTTTCCCAATCAGCCTTTACCTGCCTACTCGACGATTAAGCTACTTGATTCATGCCTCTTTTAGGTGCTAGTCGTTACATTTCATGTGTACATTTTGTGTCTGAATTATGTTTGAAAAAAAAACAACAACACTGAATTGAATTTGAGATTTCAAATAGTGAACTGTATAACTTGCATTAAAAGATCATAATTATAAATGTAAATTGAAGAAATATGGGGTCAGTAACATAGTGTGGTCAAAAAAGATTGGGAAGGCACATATATAGATTGTTGTGGGGGCAGACTTATATTTGTGTCTTATCTTGCTCCTATTTTTTGGTGTCAAATAATTGCATGGGGGCAAGTGGCCCATTTATAATCTTTTTATGGTCTCGATATGACTTTTATTGTTTTTTGTAAATAATTGGGGCCCCATAACAGTAGGATTTGTGTCTTTAATATGAAGACTAAATTAGAACTCAAAGCTGTACATGGTACATTTAGCAAGGGAAATAGTTAACTGATGAAATTATAAAAAAACATAATCAACATTGTAGTACATAAACACTACACGTGCTTTTATGAGAGAAAAAACATCTCATGAATAATAATGATATGCTAATGAGAAAATTTGTGCGTAAATATGCAAATCATATAAATACAGCGCGCAAGTTGAACTGCGCATGATCAGTAGAATTTCGCTGCTGTACAGTTTCAAAACACTTCAAATACTTTTACGTGAGAAATAGCATTACATGGGATCATCCGGCGCCTCATGAATATTCAAGACCTAGATAAATCGCTTCTAATTTGACAGATTTTTTGGCCGAGTTCACTCTCTAGTCTTTATATTATAGTTACTCTATGGTTGTGAGATTATAAAAACAGATTTTACGCCCACACAATATAATTATTTTATTCAAATTAAGTATTGAAACTAACTGATTTATATCTTTATATGCTATTGGGATATTTATGTATAAATTGTCCAAAAATGAACTTCCTGATATTTTTTTATGACCGTATTTTGATAATTATTGTCATACGTATGTACCCCACTCGGCAAAGCCTGTGGTTCGATCCTTCCATTTACCACGAATATTAATGCGTACACTAGTTTGCCCAAAGAACAATTTTATTTTCTGGTCCAAAATTTTGGAATGATCTTCCAAAAGAAACTACAAGCCCCTCTATAGCTGTTTGTATTAAGGCGCAAATTAAGATTTTTTGTCTTTATTGTTTTTTCTTTCAACTTAGTGCATCCCGGCCCGGGGACTGGAACCCACAATTACAAGCTTTGCTTCTTTTTGGTTCCCCCATATTTAACGTTATGTTAATTACAAACAAATGATTGATTATGTAATATTTATTGAATATTAGTCTTATCTGTATTTTATATTCTATTTCGTTTATGAATATTTATTGTTTGTTTGTATATTTACTTGTTATTATGTTAAAGGGGTAGTTTAGTTTAATTTTTTTGTGAGGTAATGAAAAACTGAGTGTCGAATTGTAGAGAACATGCAATTTTAATGGCAGAATTAACTTTATTTGGTCAAATCGACCCAGAAACGGCTGAAATATCAATAAATATATCTGATCTTATAATTATTTGGGCCCAAATAATTAAATGATTTTTTCAAAAAATTAAAAAAATGCTTGCACTTTTCAAAAATGTTCAAATGCATTTTTTAAATAGTTGTTGATGATCTCTCTATTTAATCATTATTTCAATAAAACATCACATGCATAATTTTGTTTGAAAAATGGTTGAAACCAATGCCTTTTTAGAAAGCGCCCTCTTGTGTTTGAATGGCTCTTTTTGAACGATAACGGCTTTTTACTTAGTCGTTTGTAATTTTGTATACCTTTCGAGCATGGTGGAGTTATAACTATTAGTTTATAATGTTACTGTCCAGGTTTGGTTACTAAAGTTCAGCCTTACCAAAACTTTAGCCCACTACCCCTTTAAACAAATTATTTGTGAAAATAATATGGAAATAAATTTCAAATCAAATCGAAATTCATGCAATGACCATGCACACACCAAATCAGGCCGCAACTCTTACCTCACTATAAACAGTCGAGAAATAAATTTGTTGTTTTGGGTTTTGTTTTGTACTTTCCATATCAATCATTACGAATAAATAGTTATCACCAGTATTACTGTAGTAGGAGCACATCACAATTTGTTTGTGAGGTAATGAAAAACTGAGTGTCGAATTTGAGAGAACATGCAATTTTAATGGCAGAATAAACTTTATTTGGTCAAAATCGACCCAGAAACGGCTGAAATATCAATACTTTTTGAATGATAACGGGCTTTTTACTTAGTCGTTTGTAATTTTGTATACATTTCGAGCATGGTGGAGTTATATATAACTATTAGTTTATGATGTTACTGTCCAGGTTTGGTTAAGTTCAGCCTAACCAAAACTGTACTTGCCTACCCCTTTAATGTAAACAGAAGTCTAAAAAAATGTGCCACGCCCATACAAAATGGCATACGCACGAACGTGCCCCCACCACACCCCCTATGCAATGACGTCATGAGGTCAGAATGATTTTTTTCTTTTACTTTTTCAGTCTTTGTTCAAGTTCTGAAGACAACGATTTACTTGTGGAGCTGAAAATATTATTTTTTCATTGATCAGTAACGATATGAGAACAATTTTGCCCTTCTGAAAATTTAGACAAGACATTTTACTTTAAAAGGAGGCGTGGTTGCTATTTCACACGTATAAATTATGCACGTGTGTGCAGTGACGGAGCGCAAGGCCAAACCGAGAAACCCGTTCACATACCTACAAGTTTGACCGAGCAATTATATCCGGTAACCCAGCGCATCTTTTGTACACGAGATTTCGCGTGCCTAGTGTATTGTGCACTGAGTGAATGAACATAATTTGACCCCATGTGTGCGCGTCGAGGTCCCTTTAAAAATTACGCACGCCTCCAAATCCCATTGAATAACACGTGTTTCCTAGGTCTACGGAATACGCGTCCGTTGAATCAGCTCACGACAATACCGGCGTTTTGCTCAATTGGTGAGAATTTTATTGATGGTTTAATTTACTTATGCAGCTGTAATATTGATTTTTATTGTGAACCATTGACATTGTTATAATCGTAATATCACATTGATCATTTGTGTTTCTTTATGTAGCGTATACACTATTCAGTGTATGAAATTCGACTGTAAGTAAACGATGTTACAGTTTCGCTTCGCTTATCTATCGTGATTTGCATACGGTATAACAGCATTTTCAATGCATGCAGAAGTCTATGGCTTCATCACGCAAGTCCAGTGAAGCATTACGCAATGAAATGAACGTGGAACGTGTGATTTTGATTTTTACATGTGTGTTGCATGTTGTGTGAATGTGAGTTGCTTCATTCTATTCAAACTTCATTATTTATTTCAAATGAATACCAATCAATGGTGTTTTTAGTGAAAATATGACTAAAACTAAAGCCGGCATGAGGAAGCCGGAAGATTGCATGTGATCATTGGTGATTGTGAATGATGGGATATTTTATTATTAATTTTATTTTTGTCATCAATCATCAACAGTTCAGTTTTAGTTACTTTTAGTAATTAGTTTTGATGAGTGAATAAAATGTTAATTTATTCAATTTTACAAGAGTCAAGAGCAGGTTCAGTGATTGCATTTTGCTATTGCCAGGAATCAAAGGGGAATTCCAGAATCCACTGTCCAGGCCATAAAAATGATAATTTTATTAGAACAGGGAGAATAAATTTGCAGATATGCAGTTTCATACTTTTTTTGCATCAATTTAACTAAGTTTAAACTCAACAAAATTGGTTTGTATCACTCGGTTAACTGTTTTCTTATCCCTCGATGCTCTGTCGCGGCGCCGAAAAATTCGCACTTGCCGTCTGTAAAAACAAAGAAAGCGGAACGTTGAATATCTCAAAATGAGCGATCCATTCGAAATTGCAATTGCAACATCAATCATTGTCATTGATGAGCAAATCGATGTGTTGCATATGTCACGTTTGATTCTTTCTGTACTGTGGGTTTTGCGTTAACCCCATCAAGGACGAGAGCTATTTTAAGGCAAAATCAATCATTATTTTCCTCTACAAATTGGCAACTCCTCATTTTTTAAAACCTTTTATTTGTTAATGACATAAAAATAGGTGTAAATATTTAGTAATTAAAATTTAAGTAGGCATCGTCATTCGGCGTTACATGGCATGCGCGCATGGGCCATATTTTTGTACACGTAGTTTGCGCGATGTTTGGCTGTGGCAATGCAACTTCGCTATTGCAAGGGTGGAGGGATA
>JBAMJV010012732.1:0-31870 GCA_037951105.1 Echinarachnius parma
TTATTCTCTGTTAATTTAGATATGTGTATAATCCCATTCTTAGAGGCCCCACGACCTCTCATCAAACCATTAGAGGCACCACCCCACCCTCATCAACCCCTTAGCCTGGTATCAAGGGTTATGAACACCTTGCATACGGGAAACGGGTGGGTTGTGTATATGTATATGGGGATGTCACAAACACGAAGGGAGCGGGTTGTTTAATATAGTGACACTCATAATCCAATGTTACATATCCACGTTGTTCTTGGTTTTTTCCAAAGAGTCCCAATAAATCGGCATTCTATCACTTCATATTATAGGTGTTCATATTAATGTGTTACTACAGTTATGCTGTGCAGCCTTATTTTAGAATGAAAACATTGTTTCATTTATATTATTGTACATGTACTTATCATCGTTTCAGCGTGTACCCGACTATGTATTTGTGTATGAGGGTGTGTTTGGGTGTGTGAGTGTGCGTGCGTATACCAAGTGGGTATGTTTAGGTGTCTGTATGCGTATGTGCGTGCGTGCGTGTGTGTGTGTGTACATGTTTGTACGCTTGGAATGGTGTGTATGTAAGTGTATTTGGCGTATACGTGTTTGCGTATGTATATTTTGTTACTACAACAACATAATTTCAACATCCATGAACAAAACAATAGTGAAAATCTAACTTATTTCCCATAAAAAAAAACAATACATAAACCCTGCATACCCAGCACTTTATTCATCACAACTAGGATATACCTAAAATAACACTACTTTCTGTGCACCAAATGGTCCGCTTTAGCAAAGTCATTTATTTTCCATTCCAATGAATGATTTGATAAAGTTATCAATTGTATCCCTTTGCAATTTAACTCTGGGAAGAAAGCAATACACACTTTCCGATTAACAGAATACTGAAGACAAGAAAGGATTAGGAGTGTAAACAAATACATTTCATCGACTAAAAACAAATCGTCCCATCGACATACAATTGCATTATGATGTCAATACAATCATAATACACAAGGTTTGAACGTCTCAGCTCAGAATACTAATGACGTGTCAACTCTTTATGCAAGGATATTCGTTAAAGTGTTCCCTGTAAAGTGTCAGATATTGCACAAAATGACATTTGAGACTTCAATCCTATATCAATATCATTGTAAAATACAATTGAAAGATTTGTGAAAGTTTGAAAGAAAACGACCACTGTTTACCTTGTTAAAAAAGGGAATATTATTGAGTTCATATTTTATCACCGAATACTGATGGCCTGGCGTAGATTTGTCGCAGTAATACTCGTCCGTTTGACGATATCCGCATCCGTGTATACAGACGGAACATAATTTGCGTGCATTGCGTGAATTTGGTTACATCGACTGGTTGCGCTGCCGAAGGTTTCGGCTACTCCGCATGCCAGAGTCTGTGATCGCGTGTTCAATTACGGCAATTTGGCAATGCTTTTAAGAAGATGATTTTCAATGATAATTATCTTCATACTGAAGGGACATTCGAACAAATCTAACCCGATTTGATTCTTATCTTACCATAAGCTAAACAACACGGCAGAAGAGAACTGAGGAAGCTCCAAGTAATTTTCGTGGAGTTAGACACTTTATCTTGGATCACTAGGTAAACAGTGGACGTTTTTTCCAAACTTTCACAAATCTTCTAATTGTATTTTACAATGATATTGTTATAGGATTGGAGTCTCAAATGTCATTTTGTGCAATATCTGACACTTAACATGGATCGCTTTAAGCAATGAATAAAAACACTGTGATATAAATCAAGGTATTATAGTTTGTTGGTGTTCATTATTGATGGTAAATTATATTCAAACGTCAATGAAGTGTTCTGCTGCTCTGGAATATAATGTATATATGGATCGATATACCAATATCACCCAATCTTGAACATGTTGAATTGGTAAATTAGAGGTTGCTTTGTACCAGAGGTTAGCCATAGTCTTTACTGCCGAACCCGACTTTTAAAGAATGAGATAAAAACACGGGTCACCAAGGCGGCATAAAGGATAGACAATTTTATTACATGTATTTGTTTCATTTTGTAATTTGTATTTGTGTTTGTATGTATTCGTTGTTTGTGATGGAGCTTGAACTGCATCACGTGAGCACCACAACAGCTCATGTAGGTTTTACAAACACAGTTGTATCGCTGATGATCGTGAGTTACATGTAGTTTTGGTTGAGCATTAGATGGAAACGCGCGTCTGTGCAGTTCACCTTCCGTATGATATTTCAATGAGCTTAGGGGCACATGTACTGACGAGTAAGAGGATAGGGGTGGTTTGGGATATTCGTCCCTTATTAATTTTGCACGAACATGATTTGATTTATCATAACAATGTACTATTTGGCAAAAATGATTTGTTTTAATCTTCCACCAGATATAACTTTCGGTTTGGAAAAACATAACACTTTCTTAAATATGTCGCGAGTTGCGATCCCAACCCACTCCAACGATTGAACCTTTTTTTTTCATGCTATGCCAATTGTTGGTCCAATTCTAAGCCTACATGACGTCAGGCTTAATATTCTTTCATAATGCCAAAATCGAATGATAAGCTAAATATAGATCGATGGAATGTGAGTTATTATCATGTAAACTTAACGATGTTTGTCTAAGTCCTGACAATTGTGAATTGGTTTCAGCACATAATGCATAGAGTAGGCTTTGGTTTCGTTTTGGCACCCGGCTATGTCTGTTGTCACAGTACGGCCCCTCTCACACCGATTTCGGGTTGAGAGTCGAGTATGGAGAGATGCAATCTCGGAACTAATTACCAACACTGGCAATGAATAATGAAGTTCGCAATAAATACAAGTATATGCCGAGCATGTGTTGAACCAATACGCAAGCTGTTTATTCCATTCAGAATGTTGATAGTAGTTCAAGAAAATGATACCTAATATGTTTTGATAATGTTCTGTTTTTATTTTCAACATAATCACATGATACAACATGATTATACAACGTACAAAAATATACTTCCTAGAAATTCATAATAAACATGTATACTGACAAATAGTGTGACATAATAATTACACTTATAATAATTAACACATACTCATTAATCATTGATCTAAACAAGTATGGGAAGCCATTAGTTTCTTTGAACATTATTGTTAAAGTCCTTTTTCAAAGGCGTAACATGTTTATTCAATTCATAAATATTTGCTAGTATCAAGGAGATATTATGTTCTTGACGCAACATTTATGAAAAGTCTAAAATTATTTCTTTGTTTGCTTTGGACTTTTTTGTATCCCAATGCTACAAATGGCTTTCCATTAATAACTAAGTCCAACTTAGAGTTAAGTTCAACTTAGAATCTTTGTGAAATACCCCCTGTTTAATGCAAGCACATAGCCTTGGTTATGTTTACGTTGTCAACATAGGATCTTTGTGAAACACCCCTGAGGTGTGATAAGGGCAGTAGTTTGTATTACGCGGAGTACGCCTCAGCTTCTATGAGAATTATGCTGTAGTAACTCGGGGCACAATTGGTACCAAACAAGGCATCTGTGTGAGGGGCTCCTTTCAATGGCATTTACTCTCGTCTATTAGTCACGGTGGTTGGTTCCAGCCTACGCAAGGGTATCTCATTCTTCGTTTGATAGCAATTATAAGTAAAAAACACGCACACATAGTGTCAATGTCATGGTACTTTGTTCATTACTCGTGCAGTTTACTAAACAGGTGAATTAATGACAGAAATGAAGGAAACAATTATTTATCGGCGGGAAATACCGATATCTAGGGGACGGAGGATGGAGTATTCGTCCCGAATAGAGTACAGAAAATAGAAGCACATAAATACTAGGAGTACTAGTTTCAATATTCGCTAAATGTAACGCTCAGGTCAGCGATTCTTCACATGTGTGTTATATGATTTGGTAAATTAGTAAATAGTATATGTTATGTCGAACAATTTAAAGAACAGGGAATCCCCTTTACGTCTAGTATATAAAGCGACTGCATGCATGTCCCCTTCGCTACACTCTTAAAAATGCGTGGTCGGATTTTGCGTGGTCATTATGATTTGACCACGTTTCGTGGTTGTTTAGTTCGTTTCGTGGTTGCCTCCGTCCGTTTCCTAATTAACCAGAACAAACGGGGTCAATGCGACCACGCAAAAACTGGTCAATATGATTTGACCACGTTTTGTGGTTGTTTAGTTCGTTAAGCTATGGCTCTGTACGTACGCGTACGTACACGCGTACGGTACGGTACGCGTACGGTGTTGGTACTTGGTACAATCTTCGGAGTCGAATCATGGAGTCGTTTACCGACAGAGCTAGTGTGGGAAAAAAAAATTCAAAGGTAGAGTGAATCTTTCTGTTTTTTTTGTTTATGTCTATTTAGGAAAGTAATCATCAGTATTGTTCTCCTCTTACATTTCTTTTAATGTCGTTTAAGATTGCGTGTATATTCCTTGATTTTGCAGCTTTGATTCTACGCTAGTGATCTGTATGAGATTAAGTGTAATCAGCGCCGCTTCGCACGCACGGAGCCTGGGTACGGTTAGGTTAGTATGCTTATGAGATATGAACTTTGTATGTGTACAGTGCATGTAATGATGTAGGCTAGACCTAGACCTTCCTAGAATCATACTAGCCTACATCAATACATGCAGTGTACACATACAAAGTTCATATCTCATACAGACCTCTAGCGTAGAATCAAAGCTGCAAAATCAAGGAATATACACGCAATCTTAACCGACATTAAAAGAAATGTAAGAGGAGAACAATACTGATGATTACTTTCTTAAATTAATAGACATATTGTCATAAACAAAAAACAGAAATATTCACTCTACCTTTGAACTTGAACCATGTTGTGATGATTGGACTGCCCTTAAGAAATGACCACGTTGCTTGGTCGGAATAAATGACCAAGTTCGACGGGGTTATAACAAAATGACCCCGCAAGTTATGCGGTGTCAAAAATGCGGGGTTAAAATTCGCGGGGATAAAAGTTATGCGGGGTTGTAATTGACCACATTCGGGGTCGAAAATGTAACCACGCTACGTGGTTATTTTGGGTGACCACGCACGGCGGGGTCGATGTGACCCCGCACGGGGTTTGTGCATAGTTGATCCCGCATGCGGGGTCATTTGTAACCACGTTTGGGGTTATTTTTGACCCCGCATTTTTAAGAGTGTATGACATGGATTTCAATGGGCGTCTTGGGCAATGTATAGGCGGGAAAGAGGATAGAAGTAGAGGTTCAGAACATTTGTTTTGTATTGATTTATTACCAACAGTATACGATTTATTCGAAGTTGTGTAATTTTGTAGGAAAACTATTTTTTTTCTAAATTGTTTTTTATTTGTTTCTAAATGTATGTTTTCCTTTCAGAAGAACATACAACGTGTTCAAATGTGTCGGGATTTAGAACCTTATCAATTCTAACGCGTACACGTTGTGATCATTATGCGAATAGTTGGTTGATTTCAACACTTACATAATTTCACCTTACATACAAATGATAATAAATACCGATATCACACCATAAGCTAAATATAGATTGTGTTGTTGGGGCTGTAGTTATTGTCATGTAAACTTGACGATGTTTGCAGTTAGTCATGACACTTTTGATTGGTTTCAGCCTCCAGTAGTTAAAGTGGACTTCGGCCTTTAAGGGGAGGGCCAATGTCGAAAAAAGTGACTTTAGGTTGCCAGATCTCCACAACAAGTTTAAACCGATTCTAATTGCAAGTATTTTTAATAAGGCAACATAATTCAGAGGTCTACCTCAAAATGTTTGTTGCGAACACCTCCAAATCCAAGATGGCGTCCAAAAAGGCAGCCGTTTTGTATTGCTATAGATAATTGGCGAGATTTCCCAAACGACACCTTATATCAAGATTATTCTGCAATCAGATTAAAGTCAATTAGATTTCCTATAACCTGATACCAAACACTGTGAGTTTCAGGATATGTATCACGGTCATCTTTAGCCCCAAACTCAAATTGTATGCATTTTTTCCCCAAAATATGAAATTATTGATTTACATAATTACATATAAATCGATAATTGTATTAGCAGTCAATCTAATACTTTTCAAAAAACTGTCCAATGATATTGACAATAGACCCTGAAAATTTCAAGTGTATACCGTATCTGAACAACAAGTTATAGTACTTTGAAGTCAGCATTAGCTATCCACAAAATGGGTAGTTTTGCATGATTTCTCATGCTATACAGGGTGTCTCAAAAATGTGTAATCTTAATAAGAGGATTTGTATACTAAAATGATTGCGTCAATCTCGGGACACCTTCAGTTCCAGTTATGAACAAATACAAAAAGAAACACAATTTCTTGTAATATGATGAAAGATTTCACCATCATTATGTATAGTCCGCGTATATGTTGTGTCTGTCCTGTATTTGTTTAACTGCATTTATCATAAATCAAACGCTAAAAATGCAGTCAGCTGCATACTGACGCGCATGCCATGCATATTGCGAATTCGAATCATACTGGGTGTCCATAATGTGTTTAAAACAGTATCAAGATCATGCTCATTATCTTTAATAAGTGTCTTACGGAAGTACACAATATTCGGGACATACTGTAATATGTGCAGAGTGTATCTAGATTCGAACCACATCTATATCGCAAGGAACGCACCCTTCATGCCCCTCATATCTTATTACATGTACCTGGAGACCATAAAGGTCTATACAATTTGTCTGACTCAGTATTAAAACAAAACAATCTCAATTGCTAAACTAATATGCACAACACCGAAAAGCCTCAGCAAGCCGAATGTTTATTTTTTTGCACTACACTGTACTCGTGTAACCATGGTAACAACAGCCGATTATGAACAAAGATATACCAAATCAACAAATATTTACTTTAAAAACTTAAAAATAGCAGCTATAGGGTGTTATTTTACATGTGATTTGCTTTCCTCCATGTTCACGCGAAAATAGTGTACATAATGCGGCTTGTAGTAGCCGAATATATGATTTATTATATTTCTATTGTTGTTGTTACTACGGTTACAAATGTACATGGTGGTACAAAAAGTTACCCTAAGATAAACCTAATAGCCTATTCAAAGTGTTTTCCGAACCCTGAAAAAGTCTAGCTAACTGTGGTGTTCCGAATACTAATCATGTTAAAAACATAACTATCAAGATATGGTCGATCCAACTGTAAATGACGAGCGCCTCCCATTCGAATATTGCACTATGCACTTTGCATGATGGATTTATTATTGCAGTTAAATTACCGATACACTATTTTCGTGTACTATTGCAAACCGATGGCGGCATATTTATGACATAAAAGAAGAAAACTGAAGGTTTTGCTAAAAAATGGTATCAACAATATGTCATTATTTAGGAGAAATTCTTGAATAAAGTCCGTAAACAAGAATTACATTTATTGGGGCACCCTGTATAGTGTTCGAAATCGTACAAATTAGCTGTATTTGTCGATATCAAATGCTGAGTTCCAAGAACTATAACTTTTTGTTCAGATACAATATACACTTGAAATTTTTAGAGAGTATTGTTAATATAATTGGACAGTTTTTCGAAAAGTATTAATTCAACTGCTAATGCAATTATTGATATATGCCGAATTATGTAATCAATAATTTCATATTTTTGGGGAAAAATGCGTAAAATTTGAGTTTGGGGCTAAAAATGACCGTGTTACATATTCTGAAACCCATTGTGTTTGGTATCAGATTATAGGAAATTTGATCGTCTTTAATATGACTGCAAAATCATGCCTATTCCAGGTGTTGTTTGTGAAATATTGCCAATAATCTATAGCAAGTCAAAACGACTACTTTTTTGGACGCCATCTTGGATTTGAAGGTGTTCGCAACAACATTTTTGAGGTAGACCTCCGAATTAATTTGTCTCACTAAAAATACTTGCAAATAAAATTGGTTTAAACTTGTTGTGGAGATCTGGCAACCTAAGTCCTTAAGGAAGCCACTTTTTCGATGTTGGCCCTCCCCTTACTTGGTTTGGAACCCGCCTGAGTGTTTTCTCCTCGTCCATTCAGGCAGAACGGTGCACGAAAGGGCCCTGCAGCAGACCTAACTCTACCAGGGGTACGAGCTTGGCAAGAAATGATGACATTGACGCGTATGGCGATCACGTGCTAGAGCAGTGTTAATTCCCTTTACACAAGCGATGTTTTTGTAAACAAAAAAAATGTAATATTGAAGTTGCAGACATCATGTTGTAAACCACAGTGAATATAAACCAATACTGTGTGTTTGAATATGACAGGTGTGATGATGTAAATAGCTTGTATTACACGAAATATCGTTTCTGTTTTTAAAGATTCGAAGAAGTAACTCGGTGTACAATTGGTACCAAACTATGCATCTGTGGGAGGGACCTCATTTCAATGATAATTTACTAGCGCCTGTTGGTTACGGTAGTTGGTTCCGGCGTACGTAATAATATGTGTATTTTCAGATTTTAAATAATAACACCGATACTAATCCACACATACCCAATGCCACCGCCGTGGTACGGTTCCCCTCATTTCATTTGCGGCCATTGATGCAGCGTGTGCATTTAACTGGAAGCGGAAATAAGCAGCATACATGGAGAAGAAGAAAATGGTTTGAAATAACATGATTGTATATGTTTGGACATTTACATTGATTAACTGGGACACTCCTGCATCGTTTAAACAAAATAAAAAGTCGACTTTGAATCACAAGACAAGGCTCAGGAATAATTTTCTTCAAGTTTGAGTGGTAAGTAGCCAATTTTTTTTCAATTCTTCCTATGATTATTTCAATATTGTACATGTTCATTCCACTCACACCAAACTGGGCAAAGTAATGTTTGTTTGGCTAGCCACCCCAACTTTCTATTTCAGTCTCAGTTTCAGTTTCAGTTTAGTTTATTTTATTTCCAACAAAAATTAAAATACATAGCATTGTACAAAAAAACAAAACAAAGGTTACATTATGTAAAATTAAACAGATGTACAATGAAAACTAGAATCATATACAACAAATAATATATTTGGAAATGGAGGGATCAACTGAAAAGCAATGCTTGTAGATTGTGGACCCCGCGAATAATAATAAAGCAATTAAATCATAATTCATAAACAAGTCGAATAATACTTTACAAACGTACTTTTTGTTTAAATTAACAATAAATTGTAAATTTGAGTTGGGATTGCTTCCAGTAAAGGTTAATAAAACATATAAGGTGGGCCGACAGAGACTTCGACGAGCAGAACAAAATAATACGACACAACACAAAACAACGTGCATAGCACAGGATAGCACGGGATGTAAAATATATAAGATTAAGAATGAATGAAAAGATGAAAAAGTAACATACGTGATAGTAACATGAATAGAAAGGATGGTTGGATGTGGACATAGACAGAACTATTGACGCATACGAGTATAAGAGATAAAAGAGCGCTCAATACAAAAAAGAAAGAAAACAGTTTGAAGGCAATTTTCGATAAACTAAAAAACTAACATAATATGATGACCTTTTATTGATAAAATGTGAATAATACAAATGGAACAGTACATAGGGAGACAACCATACTTTTCAATTTGATGAGTTTCGTAAGATTGCAATAATAATATTTGAATCCTTTTCTTAAACAAATTAAATGAAGTTGCATTTTTAATATTATCATTGAGAGTATTCCCAAATTTGGGACCATTAAAAATAAATGTATTTTGAGCTAATAACGTTCTCAATAAGGGCAAATGGAATTCTCCCGAATGTCTTGTTGGGTACTTATGAACTAATTGTTTTTTTAAAAAACATTTCATCAAAAATTGCGGGTAAGGTATTGTTATTATAATTATACATAAATTGACCAAGTTGAAATACATATAGGTCTTTGACTTTTAATATATTATTATCAACAAATAACAAGTCTGTGTGAGAGCGTGGGGCCATATTAAAAATAATACGAAGTACTTTCTTTTGCAATAACAACAATTTATCTAATAATGTTACGTGGGTGTTACCCAAAGTCAAAATACCATAATTTAAGCATGGTAATATCAAAGATGAATACAACATAAGTAAGGATGCTAAGGGGAGGTGGAATTTTAATCTATTAATAATACCAATATTGCGAGAAATAATCCCTAACAATTTAATATTAGAGACGTTTTCCAATAAAAAATCTTCAAAAGCAATATCTATGGGTAACGAATGTATAGATTTACTAAAAAGCATATATTTGGTTTTCTGCAAATTTAATGATAACTTATTGGCTCTAATCCACTTTAATACCTTGACTAATTCAACATTGATTGTTTCTGCAAGAGTGTGTGGATTATCGTCAGAAAAAAGGAGTTAGTGTCATCGGCAAAAAGAATTAACGATAGAACATCAGATGATCTACAAACATCATTAATATATGAAATAAATAAGAGTGGGCCTAAGATGCTTCCTTGTGGGACGCCACAATACATATCACATAACTCTGAACTATGATTATTTACAAATATATATTGCTGTCTATTTGAGAGGTAGTTCCTAGTTTGAGAGGTAGTTTCAACCCATATTCTAATATTTTATAATTACGTTATACTATTCTTCATTCAAATACTTAGTGAAATATACATTTTGAAATCAATAAAAGATCTCAGAAGTTGTTGAAGTTTACGGTGAGTCAACTATCCATATTTGTATGTCAAACTTTGTCCTGTCACTACCGTCATAAGTTTCACTTATTACGAATATGGCAAAATATGGCACAATATGGCAAATATGGCAAATATGGCAAATATGGAAAAATATTCCTGATCCTTTCAGCTCTGCTGCTGATCAGTTTGGAACATATACAAATAAAACAAATACTTACATTACTAGCTTAACTTGATTTTAACTTTAAATCCCTGACCATCGGGAACGGTAAGTCATGTTTGTTTGGCACGTGATCGTAAGAACATAATAGTAAGGATGTGATAGACTAATTACTGTACAGGTACTATTTGCATTTTTTTTAATGCACTGATTATTCCTGGAGGGTATAATATGTACACTGTAAATTTGTTTCAATGAAGAGCAAAAAACAAATACCAGTAAGGGTAATCGAAGAACCACGATCTATTATTGATGTTGCAAAACCTATTTTTTGCAACTTTTTTGCTAATAAATGGATTCCTAAAATGAGGTGTGCCGCACTTTACCCTATCAAGCCCAAGCTATGTTGGCGTTATAATGCCCAATGGTGGAGGGGGGGGGGGGGGGGGGGGGGGCTCATAGGGCCCCCTCTCTCTAATTTCTTTATCATTCAATCAACCACTTTCATATTTGGCACACGTGTCAAGCAGGCTAGTCTCTACAAGTTGCAATCATAAACATTTGTTAAGGTCACAATATGAGGGCGCTACTTACGATATAATAATGAAAAACATTACATTTCAGAATATATAGGTTTTGGAGCTGTTTGGTCAGGTGGACTGTTACTAAGTAGGCAAATCTTATTTATTAGCATAATTATGTAATTTTACATATTCTCGAACATACATCATGACATTTCTGTGGTATGTGATGGTTTTAGAGGCCCAATTGGTCATTGTGGAGGTGACCTTCACGCAACCTTTCAAACACATTACAGTACATCATAATTTACATATGTTTTTGGTGATGCTGCCCCCAAGTGGTCCTTTATAGGGTTAAAGATCATTTGTGTCTTTTGTGCGCTCTTACTGCAACATTTCTTGACACATTTCTTTCAAATTTTGTATGGAGGTGTATCTTCCTAAAATCAACTCATCTTTAGTGTTTGGTGATGCTGCCACCCATGTTCCATCTGTTATACGGTCAATGATAATGATGTTTTGGTGGGTGTATAATGTGCGCTCTGCAGGTCATATTTATTGACAGATTTCTTTCAAATTTTGTATGGAATTTTATCTTGGTACAATCTACAGATTTGTATTTGTTGATGCTGCTACCCTTGTTGTGCCGTCCTGTATAGAGTCAAAGGCTTATGTCTTTTTTGCGCTTTAACTGCAACTGCCAAATTTCTTCATAGATTTCTTTCAGATTTTGTATGGAGGTGTGTCTTGGTAAAATCTACACATTGTAAGTGTTTGGTGATGCTGCCACCTGTGTTCCGTCTGTTATAGGGTCAAACGTCATATTTTCCTTTAAAAAAAAAGGATTCTGTCCAGACCTCATATTAACTCTACCAGCTACCAGGACCATTTGCAATATGTAAATTGTATATGTAATATTAACAATAAAAGCACGGTACAGGATTTGGTTTTCAAATGTTCATGTTACTTATGAATAAAGTGTTCAGGTATTAAACTGTTTAAGCCGGTTAAAGGTAGTGTTGAGTATTGGTATTTCCCGAAGTGCCCCCCGATATTTTTTTGTGAGATAACGAAAAAAAGACTGTCAAATTCGAAGAACATACAATTTGAATCACAGAATAAACTTCATTTGAACATAATCGGTTCAGAAACGGCTCAAATATCCATACATATATTTTTATTAAAAATGTTCTTCACCGGCAATCAACGGGCGATATTTAGACTGTTTAGAAAAATTTCAACAAAATGCTCGAAGACTACTTTGACAAAAATCAGAATAGGTTTTTAAAAAGTCGTTGATGATATCTCGATTGAATCATGATTTTAACAAACAATAAATGCACAATTTTGTATGAAAAAAGGCTAAAACCAATGATATTTTTTTAAATAGCGCCCTCTTGAGTTGTAACGGCTCTTTTTGAATGATAACAGGGGTTTTAATTAGTCGTTTGTAATTGGGTATACTTTTCGAGCATGTTGTAGTTATAACTATTACTTTGTATCGTAATGGTGCAGGTTTTGGTTACTAAAGTTAAAGGGTACCACCGGGCATTATACAACCAATGCTTAGTTGTTTTGGTACTATAATTGAATACCCTACACCCCCACCCCCACCCCACCCCAACATACCTTGGAGTAAAGCTCGACAGACAGTTGACCTTCAAACCACACCTCGACTCACTCCGTGCCAAAGTCTCCTCTAGGAACAACCTACTCCGCCGCCTCGCGGGCACCACCTGGGGTGCTAAAACTCCCACGCTTCGTACTGGCGCCCTCGCACTAGTCTACAGTGCTGCAGAGTACGCCGCCCCTGCATGGTGTCGAAGCTCACACACACCCAAACTGGACACCACCCTAAACGAGACCATGAGGATCATCACTGGATGCCTCAGACCAACACCAACTGACCTCTTGCCAGTGCTCGCTTGTATTGCCCCCCCCCCCCCCCGCCCTCCGCAGAGAACACTATACCCAACAACTGGTAAACAAGGCACTCCAAGACCGCACACACCCTCTACACCAAACCATCCAGAACACACAACCGGGCCGCCAACGCCTACGCTCACGCAGACCGTTCAGTCGCCATGCTGACACCTTGCGGGAAGGCACCCACAACACCCTCACCGCATGGAAGGACAGCATATGGAAAAGTTTTGTGCATTTAGTCAGCACAAACCGCACGGCGCGCTTTAACACGGGGAACGAGCATAATTTAGCCCCATTTTCGTGCGCTGTGTGAAATAAAACTCCCTTAGCTTAAAGATCGTTTAAACAATTTATACCGTTTCGGGTGGAATATTAATCAGTGATAAATTTCCTTTTGAATGGTACCAATTATGTCTCGTTTTGTTACTGGGAAAATATGGCCTTTTGTTGTTTAATTTTCGGTAAAATTTGTCACAGCGACCACTTCTCTATGGCAAATACAGGATTTTGACGAAATTGTACCAACTCCCGCTCCTTCAGCCGATCCTATAATTTTACCCTGTTACGTTTTTATACCGTCTCGCATTCCAAAATAAAGAGGATAACATTATCTTTCTCTTAATGTAAGTAACATTTTTATTATTTGAGGGGAAAATAGGGCCTTTTTTTATTTCTTGACAACTTAATTATCCACTTTTACCAATGTTTGATACTTTGCGTGAGCTCGTATGCATCATAACACGTAGAACCGTGCATGTGCGAATGAGATACGTTAACGAGCAGTGTGTGTAGCGCACTGCCATTGTCCAGGTACATAGTAAATCTCCAACGTGAATTGAAAGCCGTTTGTTTGCATGTTGTAATGTATATAGCATAGCTATGAATTGCGTCGTCTGCTTGTGTTAACTTTATGCGCGTTTTGGACGGAAACTTTTCAATATGCTGGCAGCAGACCCCCAGACCCCCTCAATTCACGGTGACTCCAAACACCAAACTTCAACCAGGCGCGGACCTACCCCGAAAGGATTGGGTCACTCTCAACAGGCTCCGCACAGGGGTCGGCAGATGTAATGCCAACATGCACCGCTGGGGACTCAGACCTTCTCCGGCTTGCACATGTGGAGCACCCGAGCAAACAGCCTCCCACATCATAGAAGAGTGCCCAACCCTTCGCCCACCCGGCCACCCAAACCCAGACTTAAAGAACTTGGACCCCGACACTGTCCACTGGCTACAAAACTTGCGTGATGTTGCATAGAAGCTGTGCTGCCTCATACGCAAGAAGAAGAATAACAATCATACTCTCATGGGGACTGATATATTTCTGTAATTTGAGAACAAAGCGTACTACGACTTACGGAACCACAGCTATTCAGTGGTTCGCGCGCGCGACATTTGTTTACACGACCGCTCAATAAATACGCGTACGTTATATGGGTATGTGCGATTTATCGCATAGCCCATGCGATAGTTAGCATCGTTTCGGGCATGCATGCAATGCGCTCGCACTTTGATGTACACATGATGCCCAGGCGCAGCTATATAGCCACTGCACATTGAAGTAGGTGGTGTAGGTTACTCTGCATGCATGCAATGTATAGTACAGTCCTTGTATATAGCGCTACGTGTATACGCGAGTTTCTGAACGCCAAGTTGATAATTTATTCGCTGCACACAAGAGATTTTTTAGATTTTCTTTGCTTGCTGCGATATATCGCAGTTGCGATCGATAAGAGGATTGTTAAGTAATATCGTTATCGGAACTGCGCTGAAAGAATGATTGGCAGGTGATATTAAAAATTATTCACTGGCGATGTAGAAATACTTTCAGGATCACAGACTTGTTTTGTATGTTCATTTGGGATATGTCTTTGATGTAAGAGAGCTAAATCTCTGTCTGGTGGTACCCTTTAAGTTTGACCAATACTCAACTTTCCCTCTAATTTAAGCCGTGTACAACTTTGCAATGAGTTAGTGAACATATTCTTTGCTAATTTATCGGCAAAGTTACTACATGTAGATCCCTTTAAGAGCTCCAAAACAAATCTGGCAAGCATAGCCGAGTTTGTGTTTTTCCCGCAGGCGATCGCAGATCCACAACTCACAGCGAGTGGACATTGTATCCGATTTTGGATTCGGCGATCATCTAGTATGAAAGTTTGGATACGGTGCGCACGCTCGCAGATGGCGATCGATGCCGCTTACTCGAGTATGAATTCCGTTTGTGTATGGATCACCATAGTCATGTTTACAATGATTTAGGGCGTGTTCTTGTCAGTTTTGCGGAGGAATACAGAGTGGCAGGAAATAAAGGGAACTAAAATCACAGTTTTGGGAGTATGATTAAAGATATTTTGATAAATAGGCCACCATCCATACATGGATTTGGTGACTTCAGATTTCCTTTTTTTTGTTCGCTGTTGGTAGTTTAATCTGCCTTTAAACAGAATACTGTACATTATGGAGTAAATGGTCCTACCAGAACCATTTACCTGTAGATGTGCTAATGTGTAGAAAGTGATGTACTTATTTCGGGCATAAATGCCTTTGATAGGCTATAAACAAACAAAAAGGTAAACCAGGTTCATGTGTTTCGCGGTTATTCAAATTCAACGTCAATTTCTCCGCGTCTGAGCCGTGATCGAGACACTACATCTGCTCTGAATAGAACATCTTTCTCAGACCTGCAGTTCTATTGATCAGCTTGAAAGGATCACTTATGAGATAGTTGAGTTTTGGTAAAGAGAGTTTACAGTTTTGGTAAATCTGAATTTTAGTAACCAAAACCTGCATTTATAATTACATTACAAACTAATTTATAACTCCACCATGCTCTAAAGGTATACAACATTACAAACGACTTCATGTTATCATTAACAAAGAACCAGTAAAAATCAAAAGGGTGCCCTCTAAAAACTTAGTTGGTTTGAATCATTTTAATAAAAAGTGTGCCTGTGATGCTTTGGTAAAATTGTTTAAAAACATCTTTTTACATTTTAAAAAGTGAACATTTTTGTTTTCGACAGCTGGTTCAAAATCATTCAATTATTGTGGGGCCCAACAATAATTACAGATATGGTTCTATATATTTCAATCGTCTCTGAACTGATTTTGATCAAATAAAGTCGATTTATCATTTAAAATGTATGCTCTTTCAAATTTGACACTCAGTTTTTCATTATCTCACCCAAAAAAATGTGTGTAGCGCCCTCTACACCAAAAGTAATCTATCCCTTTAAATCAAACCTGTATAATTATATCTAGCTATGCAGTGTTGTAATCAAATACCCATATTAAGTCTTGTATTGATGTTACAGTGAGTACCGGAGCCCAGAGGCCGAGTTACGCGAGTGCGTTCCAGTTTTTTACCAGTCCTAACTGCCTAGCCCCAACACTGGATCATTATGCCCAGCCCTAGGCAAGCACTGGAACGATTCATGAAGCCATGTGGTAAGTATTACTGAATTTGAAGTAACACATAGTCATGTTCTTTGTATTTGTTTATTTCCTTCATTAATTGAGATTGAGATAATTCATATATAAAAATCCTTATTTAAAGTGAATTTTAAAACCATTTTAGGAAAGCATGTGCGCCATTGTAAAATTTCTTAAATGTATGTATTTAATTTGCATATTATATTACTAGGGTCAAGTGTAAATTTGTACCTATAATAATATAATGATTTATATGAATTATTAGAGGATTCATCGATTATGTGTAACAATAATTCACATGTACCACAAGCGGAACACCCTCATATCAAGAATGGTCGTGTTGTAATTAGCATGTACATGTATGTATTTTGTTTTACCAATGTTAGAACTTCTCCCTGGCAAAAAAAAGTTTAAAAAATGCATTATGTTCTTAAAGGAACAGGTCCTCTTTTTCAAGCCAAATTTCAAAAGGTTGCGAGGTTATTGTCCTGTGAAAGAAAATGTCATTTAACAGCATGCCTGACAACATTACTTGAAATCTCGTTTTCGTGGAGTTATAGACCTCAAACTAATAAAACGACATCCAGCGTTGAATTGTGCATTATATGTGTATTCTAGCAAAACAAAATACACTGGGGCGGCGGGCGAATTCGCCCCGAAAAGCCTAAAAGAGCTCCCGAAAAAAAAGAAGCCCCCGAATTTAATATTTGTTAAAATTTAAATTTAAATTTATTGTTTAGTTATTTTTACATTTATTATTTTTATTTTCTGTTTGGATTGTGATCAAATGCTTATCAGATGGTCACTAACATGATTAGAACTTAATAGTAGCCCTGAAATTTGAAAAAGAACCCGGAAATTTGAAGCCCCCGAGATGATAAAAGTAGCCCCCGAAATAATATATTTTTATTTTTTTTGCTGGTGTATTCACCCGGTGGGAAAGTTCGCACACAGATTCCACGGAGTACCACGGAATACCACCCTACTCCATTGACATGTCAATATCCATGAGGTTACCTTACTGACATAATTTAAAAAGGGACTGGCATGGAACCGTTACCTGTATCACATGTCACAGCCTAAAATAAGGAAGTCAAGACAAATTGAAATGAAGGTAATGTCAGTTACCCAAATACAGACATCAATAGTGGGTGTGTCCACTATGTGCTTGGAATGATTCAGTGCATCTGCTACGCTTGCTGTCCACCAGGCTCTGATATAGGGTTGGGGAGATAGTTCCTCTCTTCCTGTAGAACTGTGCTGACCGTGTGCATTGGTAGGCGGATTTTCCCTTATACTGTGACATGTGGTCCCAGAATTGGTTCCATGTCAGTGCACTTTGCGGTTGTTTCAAGTGGGCAACTGCTTAGTTACTGACATGTGTTTAGAGCAGAGTATGTACATGTAAGTAATCCTGTGTGTCATTTTGGTTAATTTTGATGGACAGGATTTTTAAGATATGATCATGTGAAAATTGCTAGTTTCCTTTTTTATCCCAGTGTACTTACAAACAGCGTTATTACAATATTTCATAATCATAACATATGCAAATTAGCTAATTACCTTCAAAACGTTAATACAATGGATACAAGGCTCACCCCCCAAGCGGCGAAGAAGGTTTGTAGAATCAGGATACGTCCACGTTTCCAAAATTATATACATTTCTAAATCTCAAAGCACAAATGAACTAAACACAAAATTCGAACTTGGTAAAACTTGTCTGACAACCCAGGCTCAGTCTAACCAATAACTCTTTGGAGATTGGGAGAAGGAAGAAGCACACAAGCTGTATAAATTGATGATTCGAGATGCTCAAGATGTGAACACAATATACAGTGCGAGTACAAAAAAAACGAAACCGGACTTTGATAACTTATACATCCACAATTACAAACATAATGATATTGGTATCACATTAAAGCTTGGGAAATTGCCATTAAAATGATACATCACAAATTTTGATCACTTTACGCATCATCGAGCACGACCTTATTATACAAAGTCATGCAAAAACTACCCGTGTCCAAGCTTGCCGTCGTCTTGTTCTAAACACAACAAAACAAGTTAAGTCCCCCCTAATCAAAATAGCATAACTTTTTAACGAAAAGGTTTTGAGCAAAATAACTCGGCAGGATTGTTTATACAATTATTGAATAACTTATGTGCGAAAAAAAAAAATGGTCCGTCGAGTCACGCGTGAGTGACCACACATTAAAGGCAACATTTTCACTTTTTGACTATTGTGACTTTTTAAAAGTGACAATTTTGCCTTTAATGTGTGCTCACTTATGCATTACATGGCGGATCAATCTCATTTTCACAGATAAGTTAGTCGATCAGTGTAGGAACAATCCTGCCAAGTTATTTTGCTCAAAACCTTATCGTTTTACGCTATTTTGATTAGGAGGGACTTTGGTTTTTGTTATGTTTATCATGAATGAATGCGTCTGTTTACGTTTTTTTCTTCAAATTAACATTTCAAGAATATCATTTGGTGAATCACAACAAAATATCAGGTGGTTGCCAGTGTTGTCATGTTTATCAGGGTGGAAGGGGTTCACACACTGTCCTCACATCAGCAACCACACTGTTTGGAGGCAGGGGCCCCTGAATAGGACATGCAGGATGAAGTTATCTTTGACAATCAAACAGCAGATGCAACCATTCACAAAACAAGAACACTGCAAACTTGGACACGGGTAGTTTTTGCATGCCTTTGGATAATTAGGTCGCGTTCGGTGAAGCGTGAAGTGATCAGAGTGTATGATATATCATTTTAAAGGGAATTCCTCACGCTTTAACATGATACCAACATATATACTTTTGGATTTATGGATTTATAAGCTATCAAAGTCCGGTTTCGTTTTTTTTTGACTCGCACTGTATATATTTTGTTTTGTAAGGTTTTGTTAAAGATTTTAAACTCTGCTAAAGACATGATAGAGCACCCTTTGGATATAAAATGGGGCTAAATTAATGGAAAATTCCATGTTCCAAGATTGCACAACAATGCACAGTAACTATAATCCTTATTATTAAGACCCGTCATTGTTAAAATTCGTGTTTCCCTTTTCTCTTCTTCCTTGACATACCAGATGGACTTGAAACTAAGACGAAGATCTGGATTGTCGTTGGGATTATTATTACTGGGATCTTGGTGTTGGCTGTCACCTTACTAGCATTGTGTAAGACTTGTTATTTGCACAATTGTGATATTTAGCTAGTGTGTGTGTGAATCAATACAATTTCGGGAAAAAAACTTTGATATGTTTGACCAGGCAAGGCATACGCCATGAGTAATGTAGCTGTGTAATATTAAAGTGGACCGTACATTAATTTGTAATACTCATTTACGCAGCATGTCAACTAAATGTAAGTTGTATGGCTTCTCATGGTTCCAAAATCCAATAAATATTATAATGATAACATATAAATAAGTTTGTCCGATGGCTCAACCACGCGTGAAGATGATGACCGTTTGTGACTTTTTTTGATCTTGAGTCTTGCGCATATTTAACAACAAAATATTCGAAAATGTGACCTGCCGTAATAAAGTCACGTGACCTTTTTTCTGTGAATGTCAGTTCGAACATTGCGGTTTGTTTGTATTCGTGTACAAAATATCAGTTTATTCTAAACATAGATAACACATTGGTTATTTGGTCTTGTTTTAATTTAAAGGGACTTAGTAACATTGTCCAATTGGAATTTTAGCGGTTTCCTCATAACTTGTTGTGTTTGTATTAACAAAAAAAAGCATGGGACAGGTTTTGGTTTTTCGAATTTCTCTTGCGTTAGTGATATCCCTTTGCATTTCTGCTCATTACTCGGCCATATAGCGTCCATGTAACTTGAAACGTACACACAACACCCAGTGGACATATCTAATAACATCAATATACAATTTATCAATCACTCATCACTTTTTGCACATGTCAACAAAGTTACTAGATCCCTTTACATTGTTTGTTTTGGTGGTCAAAATAATTGAATTATAATAAGAAATAAAACGAAAACAGGTTGTGTTATGTATTGATTAATTGTCATCAATTCCACGTGTTAGACCGATAAAATAATATATTACAATATTGAAATATTTATATGGCTTCCCTGGTGGTAGGAGAGACCTATGGGTCATAGCAATGCAATATTTGTTGTGGTATCGGCCTCGAAAATATCAAAAGTGGAACGCTTTTTATAATACGCTCTCTATAACACATTATAATTTATCTAGAGAGAACCAGGCTTTCAATTATCACAAAATGTGAGATACTGGCAGAACTGCCGAAAAAGCAAGCAAGCAAGCAAGCAAGCAAGACCTGTATTATGTGGCTCTGTGAATTCTGCACAAAATTCATATCTTCTGTTATTTGTTTGTCACTATAAATGTGACTTTTGAGAAAGGACGATTTGGAGTCTACATTAGTGATATTTTTGTTTACCTTTCATCGTAAACTACAGAGAAACTTGGATTTCAATAATAACTTTCAAACGCCATTTGGATCAGTTTTATACTACAGCCCCAGTCATTTTGTTTGATAGACTTCCCAATATTTGACTATGTTAGTGAATAACCATGATGATAATAATTTTGATTTGAGAAACATATAGTTTAAATCCTGGTAATTTTGATAGTAATATGCACTCTAAATTTGTTAACTCTTTTAGTGCTACTCATGTTAATATTAGGTCCCTAACTAAGAATATCGGTGAACTAAGCTTTCTTTATGAATATAGTATTGCCTCCAAATTTGATGTGATTGCCCTGTCAGAAGTATGGAATGTTCACAATGTTGATACTTTAGCTTTAAATGATTATGTCCTTGAGGTTAACTGCCGTGAGGCTGAAAGAGGAGGTGGGGTTGGAGCATACCTCCGGAACACATTGAAATATGCAAGATTAGATTACTCTGTTTTACATGCTGAAAGTCTCTGGCTGGAGATAATTGAACGTGATAGTAAAATTGTTTTTGGTATTATTTACCGTAAACCAAATACTGACATTGGTCAATTTCAAGATAGTTTATTTGGTGTCTTAGAAGAATTAAATGTTGGAAGGTCAAATATAATTTTGTTAGGCGATTTTAATATAGATTTATCACAAACAAATGTTGATACAAGAACAGATGATTATTTGAGCACAATGGAAAGTACAGGAATACAACAGATTATCACAATGCCGACAAGAGTGACAGATCACTCTTCATCTCTTATTGATCATGTTTATACTAATATAAGTAATTCCGTTATTCACTCAGGTGTTATAGAAACTGATGTATCTGACCATTTTCCTATATTTGTTTTATTTGATCATCCTCCTATTGTGAATAAGGTTGTGCCTTTGAGAAAAGTTGCTCGCTCATATAAACATTTTAATGTCCACGTGTTTCATGAGGATTTAGCAAGCACAAATTGGGATTGTGTGTGTAGATATACTGATGTTAATACGGCTTACTCTGTATTTTATGATTTGTTTGTAAAGATGTGTGATAAACATGCTCCGAATATTGTGCACAATAGTGCGAAGAAAAGACATACACCGAAAAAGCCATGGATATCTACAGCAATTCTTAAGTCTATTAAAAAGAAACATAGTTTGTATAATAACTATAAAGCGTCCAATTTTAATGTAGAATATGCACACAAGTATAAGAAGTATAGGAATGCATTGACAACTGTAATTAAGAATGCTAAACGAATTTATTATAGTAAATTATTTGACGATAATAAAAATGATACAGGCAAAACCTGGAAAACTATAAATGAATTGATTAGTGGAAGAGGGAATTCTAAGAAATTAGATATAGATGAGTTCGTTCTCCCGACTGATGGAGCAGCCAGAGTTGTGTCCTCAGAGGGGGATATAGCTGAGGAGTTAAATAATTATTTTGTTACAATTGGGTCAAACTTGGCACAGAAGATTCCAAATGTACGTTATAGTTATAAGGAATACTTGGGTAGAAGAAATGATAAATCCTTGTTTTGGAAACCCGTGACAGAAAGGGAAGTTTTTGATTATTTGTGTGCCCTAGATAGTAAGAAATCCCATGGATATGATAATTTACCAATAAGACTGATAAAGGATGCAGCTAACTTTATTGTTGTACCACTAACTTACATTTTTAATTTGTCATTAGAAAAGGGTACTTTTCCTGATTGTCTTAAGGTATCAAAGGTAACCCCTATTTATAAAAAGGGGGCAAAGACTGATCCAGGAAATTACAGGCCTATCTCAGTCTTGCCAGTTGTTGGGAAAATATTTGAAAAAATTGTGAATGTTCGTTTAATTGATTTTTTGGAGACTAATGATATTTTGTATAAACATCAGTATGGATTCCGTAAGAAATATAGTACAAAACTTTCTTTGATTAATCTTATTAATACGCTTATGAGGTCGATGGATGAAAGAAAAGTTACGCTTGGTATATTCATAGATTTTCAAAAGGCGTTTGACACTATAAATCATGATATTTTGCTGGAAAAGATGGCACATTATGGTATACGTGGTATTGCTTTCGAATGGTTTGCTAATTATCTCTTGAATCGTTCTCAGACATTATGCTATAAGGAGGCCACATCTACCCGAAAGACTATAACGTGCGGCGTGCCGCAGGGGTCAGTTCTAGGTCCTACATTGTTTTTTAATTTATATTAATGATTTACCTTGTTGTACTAATTATTTTAACTTCAGATTGTTTGCGGACGATTCAAATATTTTTCACACGTTTGATGAGAATCAAAATGAAATTGATGTAAATGAGGTTAATGAGCAACTGAATGCAGTTCAACAATGGTGTGATGCTAATAAACTTACTATTAACTTAAAGAAAACTAATTATATGTTCATTAAAAGTAAGCGACGGGTAATTGCTGTAAATGGTGTTCTTAGACTGTCGAACACAGACATTAATGATGTGAGTGTGGCATCTTTTGTAGGAGTTCAAATTGATAATACGTTGTCTTGGAAGCATCACATTGATTTTGTAAATAAGTGTGTTCGTAGAAAAGTGGGTTTGCTATTTAAATTGAGATATTTTGTTCCTCGGTATATTCTTGTGCTCTTGTATAAATCGTTTATACAGGCCCACATACTCTATGGAATTGAGGTATGGGGAAGCAGTTATAATTCTCGCTTGAATTGTATTTATTTGGCTCAGAAGATGGCTGTGCGAGCTATTACATTTTCATTATTTAGAGCATCCTCGGGACCATTGTTTAAACAATTGGGGATATTAGATGTTTTTGATTTGCATGAACTGGCAGTTTCAACGTTTGTATATGATTTGTATAACGGAAATTTACCGCACACACTATTAGATTATTGTAAGATTGTACACCATACTTATGAAACAAGAGGACAAGAAAATTTAATGCTACCCTTGCCAATTTGTAAGACGACACAAGGTACATTTACTATTTCCTTTGTTGGACCAAAGCTTTGGAATAGCTTACCTCAGAAAATTAGAGAACAAAAAACAAGATGTTCATTTCGTAAGGCCCTCACAATGTATTTGATGAACAAATAAATTATCTGTATGTTAGCAGTTAGTTACGTTTTGTATTTTGAATGTAAACAATATAATCTTAATATCAAGTATAATGCTTATTTTGTAATATAGAGATACACTATCGATATAGTGAAAAGAGAGAACCAATCTCGACTAGCACTTGTGCTAACTTTTGGTTTTCTTTTAGCAACAACCTTAACTTTTGTATAAATGTGTTTTATAGTATGTAAGCATTGATTAAGTTTTACTAATCTATTGCAGTGATTCATTGTTTTGTAAATTATGTACAGTTGATGTACATATATATGATATTGTTGTTGTTAATAAACTTCAAACTTCAACTTCAAACTTCAAACTTGTTAATAAACTTCAAACTTCAACTGTGAATCTGATGACCGTATTTGCATAAATTACCAAACTATGCAAACGGGTGAACTGAACAAATCTAAATTACCGTACTATTCTATGTACACTTTACTTGACATGTGTACATTTTTTCTAGTTGAATCATTAGCTAGCATGTTAAGCACAAGTTGTAAGCTTTGTAGTAGACCACCCCTTGAATAAATATTGTTTGGGGTTAAGTGAAACAGAAAATTTAATATTTCAAGATTCTACAACGATGGGCAATAATACAATTACTTAATTCAAGACCTGCCATTGTAGTTGTAGTATCCTTGATCACGTGTTTCCATTCAATGTTCTTCCTTTTCATCCTAGATGGACTTGACACTGCAGCCAAACTCATTGGATATGGCGCTGGGACTTGCGCTATTATTGCGTTTGTCATACACCGTGGCCGCAAATACATGATATGGAGACGTATGTATTTTGCATTGGCATTTTACGTTTCAAATATGTACTCTCTTAATCGGACCATAATATTAACTATTTATTGTTTGCTATGATTATTAAAAGGGGTAGTTCAGTTTTGGTAGAGGAGGTAATGACAAACATAGTGTCAACATTTAAAGAGCATGCACTTTTGTATGGCCAAAAAAATGTAGTTGGTCAAAATCGGTTCGGGAATGGCTGAAACATGAATATCCGATCGTAATACATTAGGGCCCCTGATTTATTCGACGATTTAAAACAAATATTTGACAAAATGCTTACACTTTTACTAACATTTTCAAAATCTGTGTTTGAATAGTTGTTGATGATCTCTCTATTTAATCATAATTTCAAAAATACATCACATGCATAATATTGTATGAAAGTGATTAAAACCAAACCTTTTTTTATATGGAGCACCCTTTAGTGTTTTATTAGCTTTTTTTGTTTTTGATAACAGCTTTTTACTTTGTCGCTTGTAAGTTTGTATGCACATCTCGAGCATGGTGGAGTTATAACTATTAGCCACTAATGTTACTGTGTAGGTTTTTGTTACCAAAGTTCAGCCTTACCAAAACTGCACTACCCCTTTAAGGTTTTATGTTCAGTTAAGTTGCATGATCAAGGGTGGGAGGGGGGGGGGGGGGGACCCATAGTGTCATGCATTTTAAAACTATCGTAAATTACCAGGTATGAGGTTGTTGTTTTTTTTTGGGGGGGGGGGGAATTCCTACTGTAGCATACTGCTTTACTGTATCCACTCGCATTACATAAAGGTCGGTATGAATATTGGACGATTTGCCATGAGGATTGCTATAAGGGTCGTTGTTCACAACACAATAAAATGATCGATATCCATATGATAGGGAAGGGTTTATATGCATGATTATTGAACCATTCCCACTTGACCTGGCATAAGGTTAATTAACCTCTTCTGATATTTAACTAGTGGTGGACTGATGCGACTGATGTCCATGTTGCTGAGTAATTGTTGAGGGCGGCAATGCATGTTGCTTTCGGTTCGAACAGCCAGGATAAGACCTGTGGGTCTTACTTGACTTAGACATAATGGACAGATGTTTATAGTTTCTCAGATTGTTTATTTGTGTAAAAGTCCTTAAAAAGGCATACAATGTTGATTCAAAGCTTCCATATTTTCGATTATCAAGGATATATGTTCTTGATGTAAAATGTATGATAAGTCAAAAATACTTTCATTTTTGCTTTTGAATATATTTTGTTGAAGGCTACAAATGCCTTTCCATAATGTTCAAGTCCAATTTAAAGTTATGTTCAACTTAAGATCTTAGGATGAGGGAAAACTATATTCTTTTCATCAGATCCAAATGGTATACCGTTTGTCAAATTATTGAGGGACAAACAAATCTTAGCCAACAAATACAAAATTTGCGCTTTAGTATCACTTGCCTTAATCCCGATCTAAGTGAATTCCAAAGAGCATGGTGCTTAATTTCGGAAATTATATTACGTTAGCCTCTTTCAAAGCGCATAGATTATACACTTCAATACGTTGTTCGCAATAATCTATCATCATACTTGGGTGTTTAACTACAAAATACACCCCTTCCTCGACGTCAAGATGTCTTGAACGTCTTGAATTTGAAATCAAGTTTGTTTCAAATTAAGAGCAATGAGCAAGGTAACAGTATAGAAGGAGTGAATGTATTTATCAGACTCAGAAAAGGGGTCTATACAATGAGTTAAATGCTAAACATAGATGGTGATGTTATTTCTGTGGTCATAATATTTTGTTATATAATTTTGATTAATTACAAGAACATTAACCATTTTTTTTTAAATCTGTAATTTAGGAACAGATCAGACACAAGCCTCCTCTTCACCAGCGGTAAGCTCATCGGGGCGACCTTCAAGTGAACGAGCAGAGGAACATGAACCACTGACCGGTAAGTAGCTTTGCAAGGGTATTACATGGTCAGAGTAAATAATCAATGATATCAAATGTGATGACATTCAATATAATACTTATTTTCACCGGCCCAGATGGGCAACCAAGTAAAACTGAATTGCTAACGTGTTTCTTTGTTTGGGGTGACGTAGTATATAGGAATTTTATGATTGGTTAACATCTCTGAGTGTAGATTTTCCTGTCCTTTAGGAACTTTATAACTAAGCTACCTAGAATGCCTGTACAGCTCACAATTGGTGTCATTTATAGCCGTAAGAGTGCTGCAGTGTTGGTTGGCATTTCCATTCCAATATCTAATTGATGTAATGGTCATAATTTAGTTACTATTTAAATTAAACCTGATTGTTATTCTAACCTTGTCTGTTTATTGTATTCATGTATTTGTGATTCG
This sequence comes from Echinarachnius parma, assembly GCA_037951105.1. NCBI lineage: Eukaryota > Metazoa > Echinodermata > Echinoidea > Clypeasteroida > Echinarachniidae > Echinarachnius > Echinarachnius parma. Next base: position 27,349 of record JBAMJV010012732.1, read on the forward strand.
CACTGGTCAAATTCGGCAAATGTCAAACCTCATCAATAGCAATTGATTCGAAAGTGCATTACAATTGGGAAACAAATATTATTAGCTTAAATTGTTCCCTGATATTTCTTCTACCGGTAGGCCAGATTTCCAGGCCAAATTTTAGTGGAAGTATGAAAATAAAGGAGAGATTTGAAGCATGTTTTTTGGTGGGTTTTCAAAATTTGATTTTGAAGATTCTTTGCCACCCAATAGCGATTGATATTAAACTCCGCCTCTTTAACAACCCCTTTGTGCTAAATGTCTTATTTCGCTAAGCGGCGGTTGCGCGCCCTGATTTATTATCCCTTTTGATGGCGCTGCCGCTAGCGCAGAGAATTGTACATCAAATGGCCTCCTTTGTTAATCTCTAAGCACTTGAACTGAAGTGATAGGGGGAAGCTGTATTCCTTCTTTTCATCAGCCCCAAATTAGTACACAGTTTTATCAAATTATTGAGGGACAAATACATCTTATCAAACAAACAAAAGCTTTGCGTATTATTATCACTTTCCTTAATCCCGATCAGGGGGAATTCCAAAAAGCATGGTGCTTTAATTTGTAAAATTATAATACTGTAGCCTATTCAAAGCGCATAAATTGTACACTTCAATACGTTGTTCGCATATTATCATCATACTTGGGTGTTTAACAACAAACTACCACCGCTTCCTCCTCGTTGTCAAAATGTCTTGAACGTCTTGAATGTGAAATAAAGTATGTAACGGTGCGAGTATGGGTACGGTTCGTTATTCCGAAGGTTCGTTATTCCGAAGGTTCGTTATTCCGAACACGCAAATTTCGTATACCTTAGGGTTTGTTAATCCGAAAATGAAATGTATAGGGTTCGTTAATCCGAACATTTGTTGCATTATTCCGGAGGTTCGTTATTCCGAAGTTTCGTTATTCCGAAGGTTCGATATGCCGAAGGTTTGTTATTCCGAGAGTTCGTTATTCCGAAGGTTCGCTATTCCTAAAATGAAATCAGGTTCGTTATTCCGAAGGTCCGATATTCCGAGGGTTCGTTATTCCGAAGCTTCGCTATTCCTAAAATGAAATCGGGTTCGTTATTCCGAAAATGAAATCGGGTTTGTTATAATACTATAATTTCAGATTGGCGTAGCCACGAGAAGGAAGGGAGGGAGGTTGCTTTATACAGGTTCTGTTTTGAATTAAGAGAAAATAGAACTATAATGTCATATTAGCATAGCCAGAAAGAGGATGGGGGGGGGGGCTTGCTTAATCAAATAAAAAGATAAAACAAACTGCAATGTTTGATTGGTCTGGCCAAGGGAGGGAAAGGGGGAGGGGTATGCTTAATGCAGGCTCCGAATTAGACAAACACAACAAAATGATATTATTATAACAAACCTGATTTCATTGTCTAGATAAGCACCGGCCTGCTGGCCCAGTGCCACAACAGATGGGAACCCAAATGTAACCAAATATTGAATGTTTTTCGGTTTACATTGTTAATATTTTGCCTATTATGATTGGTTGCCATCTCAGAGTACACATTTTCCTGTCCTTTAGGAACATAGCCAAGCTACCTAGAATGCTTATACAGCTCACTATCGCTGTAATAGACCGCTTCTGTAATATATGCAAATAATATGCGTATGACGTAAGGCTCCCCGTTGGCAAGATTAACAATAGTAACTTGGTCCGGCAAGCTAAGTTTGCCGGAGCTTGCCGGACCTAGTTACTATTGTTAAGCTTGCCAACGGGGAGTCTGACGTAATACGCATATTATTTGCATACATTACTGAAGCGGTCTATTTATAGTCATATGAGCAGTGCAGTTATGGTTGGCATTTCCATTACCAAATATGATTTATATAACTTATAAGGTCCATACTTATAAAGTATAACACATTACTAGTACCTTATATGCTTGTTGTATTCATGCATTTAGTTTATGTGGGTAATTACTAAATGTTCATTCGATTTTAGATTTTTCATCAAAATGTACATCAATTACTGAATTGGTGGGGGTGGTGGGGGTGTACGCATGTCCAAGCGCACCGCTAGCTACAGGGCTTGCTCTGTCATGTCTGTGTTGCTCCTCCATTTAATTTTAATGTATTGTAGTGTGTCTCATCTTTATTATCACAGTGTTTTCTTTTTTCTCATTTATTTTATATACCAGATGATTGCACCTACATCAGCAGTACGACCCAAGCCGACACTCACCGCTGAAAAATTGTAGGAAATTCTCATCGAGCAGTACAAGAAGAAGAAGCTTCAGCTGAAACCTTGGGACAAAGATGCCTGCACTGACTTCGCAGACCTGCACACCAGAATCAGACTTCTCCAGGCAGACAAAGGACGTCGAGGACTTAAAGATGGGAAGATACCAGTAGATGAGTCGATTAACGGTATTTTCACAACAAAGGTCAGCAGCACATGTCAGTCTCGTATGCTGCTTGTTGGACGAGCAGGTCTGGGAAAAACCACTGCATGTGACAAACTTGCCCATGATTGGGCCAAGGGGATTCGAGATTCTCCTCTTCTTGACGTAACTCTTTTGTTCGTTCTAAAGTTTCGGAATATGGCAAGCAAAACGTCCCTCGGTAAAGCCGTCACATCACAACTTCTCGCGAAGCTGCCCGATGTTAAACCGGCAGACATTGAACAAATGATTGCGGAAAATGAAGACAAGTGTGTCATTATCCTAGATGGCTATGATGAGTTTCAACGGGAGCATTTTGTCGCAGCACGTCCAGTGACTCCAGTGTTATTCAACTGATACGGGAGCTCTGAGCGGTTTGCTAAATCTCGAGTTCCTCGTCACCAGTCGTCCTAATCACAAGGAAGATTTTTCCCGACACTTCACTGTCTGAGAGATTTGCCGTTTTTGAGATCGAGGGCTATACCGATAAAGATGTTCTTCAATACGTCTCTCGATTTTTCCCAGATGAAACGCAGCGAAAGGAGTTTTAACAACCACATAGAACATTATGACGTTTCGTTCATGATGGAGATTCCATTCTTTTGCATGGTCCTCTGTACACTGTGGGAAAACTGGCTTTCTCTCATCAGGTGTAACCACACTAACACAAATAATGAACAGTCTGATTAACTACCTAATTCACCATTTTCTTGCGAAAACTTTGCGTACAAGAGAAGAAGACAAGCTAACTTGAAAGGTCAGATAAAGAAATCCGTGCCTTCAATAGGTGAAAATAGCTTTGAGTTCATTGCTGAGTGAGTCGAAGAAGCTAGTTTTTAACGGAAAACGACTTTGAGAAATGCCGGGAACTAATGCTATTCGCTGTTGAGTGCTGGAATTGTAGGTAAAACATGACTTTACTGATAATTCGGGCCATTCCAACAAAGCACAATAACATTCTTCCACAAATTAACCCACGAATACTGTGCGGGAGTTTACTTCAGTACTTTAGATCGAGAGAGAGCAGGAAGATGTCCTTAAAACCATGGAAGATGTCGACAGGGTTGGAGAACTAGAATACGTATTGCGATTTGCTATTGGTACTTTCTGGAGACTCTTTTGCTTCCCATCATGCAGCGCATTTATTTTTTACCCAACAGTGGGTAAGAGAAGATTAAGCATATTCATGCATACTGATTCAAGTAAAGACTTTTTCCTCTTAGGTTTTCTTAAGTGAACTACCTATAGATGGCAAAGTGACCCATCCCTGACGAACTGGCTGAGATCCTGCATCCACACTACAGTGAACATCTATAAGATTAGCTTTCACGCAGTCGATGCCAGTACTCTACTCGGACTCGAAAGACTGCCAATTGGAGGACCAAGCTGGAGGTCAGTCTTGCAATAATTAACATAAATTGTGTAGAAATACATGGAGATGTATGGCATAGCAGTGAAGCTTGAATCAAATGTAAGCTCCGACATTTTTTGGAGGGTGGGGGTGAGGAGCTCATCAAATATCAAAACAGTTATTCATACGCAAGCGGAAGTCTTATAAAATATTTCATATAACAGGAACTTTTCTTTCATTAGTACCTATGCAAATGGTTCGCCCTTTTTTTCTGTCAGGTTCCACAGGATATACATTCACACAAAACATTACACACACTAAGTACTTCACATTATACCCAACAAATTCAATCGTACCACGAACACTGAGAACATATCACAGGATATACAGTTTCACAATCAACGCAATCACGCTTATTCTATCACCACACACAATAGTTCTGAAAAATCTAGACTATCACTTATTGTATATTATAGATATGTCTTTTCCCCTTTATTACTAAAAAACTTATTTATCACAATATTTACAACTGCATGGGAGTTTAAAACTCCAAGATACTATTTAACTTGGCAATCAATTTTCATAGACACAGATAACCTAACACTTATTCATTCCGATTTGACAAAGCTAACTTGCATTAAAAAGTATCGTACTTTCTCAAAACTAATAAAAGTTAAAACAAAACAGTAACATTTAAACTAAAACTAACAACTACAATCAGTTCTAACCCTACAAGGTCATAAACGCTTATCAATAATGTA